>CAKNYM010047786.1:57675-68877 GCA_932195095.1 Andricus curvator
TTATAATTTATAATTATAATTTATAATTATAATTTATAATTATAATTCATAACTATAATTTATAATTTTAATTTATCATTAAAATTTATATTTTAATCGTACGTTCCTAATTTTAAACGTTTTCTTCTATCAGTTCAGTTTTGAAGATTTATTAATTTGGAATTTTTATAGTTTAAAACGATATTTAATTTTTTTCTGATATTTAGTTTAATTTTGAAAATTTTCAACTTTGATTTATTTTTTTTTTTTTTAATATTTCAAATTCATAGGTTTTCACTCAATTTTATAGATTTCCATATAAACCATATTTAAATTCATAGATGTACAAATCAAAGTTATTAAATTTTCATGATTTTGAACATCATGATTCATGATTTTTGAACATCGAATTAAAAATTCTTCAATTTAAAAGATGTACAAATCAAAATTTTTTAATTTCGATGATTTTGAATATCAAAAGTCAGGATTTTTCAATTTTAAAACCTCTAAATTAAGGAAATTTTAAATCTTCATCATTAAAATTACAAATTTTTTAATTATTAATTTCAAAACTTGCATAGTTTTCAATTGTGAATTTTTGAAAGTAAAAACTCTTAAATTTGGAAGATTTATAATTCACAGTTCTATAATTTTCGAGAGTTACAATGACAAATTCTTGAATTTTGAAAATATCGAATTGAAAATAATTCAACTTCAAGAGATATATTTTATTAGTGGAACGATTTTTTTTTTTTTTTTGAATTGTTCAATTTCGAAGATTTTCAATTGAGAATTTTTTAACTTTAATAATTTGCAATTAAAAATTAGTTAACTTGTAAGATTTATATTTAGTTCAATTTTGTAGATTAACAATTTTGAATGCTTTTTTTTTAAATAGTCCAAGTTTTAAGATTTTTATTCAATTTTATAGATTTGCAATTGCAAATTTTTCAACTTTAAATATGTATAAATCAAAGCTCAGTTTTTAAGATTTACAATTCACTGTTTTCCAAATTTTTAAGAATTACCTATTTGCAGTTTGAGATTCTTCAATTTTTAATATTTAGAATTGAAGATTTAATAATTTAGAAGATTTTGATGGCAATTGAAGGTTCTTTAGTATTTAATATATATAATAAAAACTGATGAAATTTTGAAAGCTTTTTTTCCTGCTGATTTATAATTAAACTTTATTAAAATGTATGCATTTGGAATTTGAAATTCTTAAATTGTGAATAGAAAAATAAGGGGGTTGATTTATTTTTTTTAAACACTTATAATTTTTGCTTCCACATAGAGGAAGCTTTTTGTGAACACGATAAATTGAAAATGGTTGCATATAAATTAATGAAATTTGGAGGGCTTATTCTTACCACTAATATCTTGAAACTGACTGAAGGGTTTCTAAAAATATTTGTTGTATTTTTTTAGCACTGAATAATATTTTAAAAATCCGTTTTTTTTGTAGTAAAAATTTTTTCATTAGCATCATTCAAAGTTGATGCAAGAATATAAAAGATTCCTTGGTTCGAGACGAATCGATTGACCTATAATAACAATACACATTATGGAAGAGTCAGGAAGCTATGGTAATGCACAATATTTGAAAATACGGTTTTTTATAGTAGAACTTTTTCCTTCAACATAATTCAAAGTTGATGCAAGAATATAAAACATTTATGGTCATTCATATATTTTTTAAATCGACTTTTATTGTAAAAATGGTCTCATTCTTATAATTCAAAGTCGATGCAAGAACAGCAAAGATGTGATGATTTGGGACGAATCAATTGACCTATAATATTAATAGATTTTATTGAAGAGTGAGGAAGCTATGGTAATGCATAATATTGAAAAATAAGGTTTTTGTTATAGTAAAACATTTTTCAATAATATAATTCAAAGTTGATGCAAGAACATAAAAGATTCCTTGGTTCGAGACGAATCGATTGACCTACAATTAAAAAAAAACATTTTATAAGAGAATAGGGAAGTTATTGTAATTTACATATTTTTTAAATCGATTTTTATAGTAAAAATTTTCTCCTTCTCATAATTCAAAGTTGACGCAGGAACAGAAAAGATGTGTTGATTCGAGAATGATCGATTGACCTATGATATTAGTACATATTACTGAAGAGTAAGGAAGCTATGGTAATGCATAATATTTGCAAATACGGTTTTTTATAGTAAAACTTTTTTCTTCAACATAATTCAAAGTTGATGCAAGAATATAAAACATTTATGGTCATTCATATATTTTTAAAATCAATTTTTATTGTAAAAATTGTCTCATTCTTATAATTCAAAGTTGATACAAAAATATAAAAGATTCCTTTTTTCGAGACGAATCGATTGACCTATAATATTAATACATTTTATTGAAGAGTAAGGAAGCTATGGTAATGCATCATATTTGAAAATACGGTTTTTTATAGTAAAACTTTTTTTTAACATAATTTAAAGTTGATGCAAGAATATAAAAGATTTCATGGTACGAGACAAATCGATTGACCTATAATATTAATACATTTCATTAAAGAGTTAGGAAGCTATGGTAATGCATAATATTTAAAAATAAGGTTTTTATAGTAAAACATTTTTCAATAATATAATTCAAAATTGATGCAAGAACATAAAATATTCCTTGTTTTGAGACGAATCGATTGACCTATAATATCAATACATTTTATTATAGAGTAGGAAAGTTATGGTAATTTCTATATTTTGAAGATCGTTTTTTTGTAGTAAAACTTTTTTCATTAACATAATTCAAAGTTGATGCAAGAACAGAAAAAAAGTGTTGATTCGAGACGAATCGATTGACCTATAATATTAATACATTTTAATAAAGAGTGAGGAAGCTATGATGATGCATAATATTGAAAAATAAGGTTTTTTATAGTAAAACATTTTTCAATAAAATAATTCAAAGTTGATGCAAGAACATAAAAGATTCCTTGGTTCGAGACAAACCAATTGACCTACAATTAAAAAACATTTTATGAAAGAGTAGGAAAGTTATTGTAATTTATATATTTTTTTAATCGATTTTTATAGTCAAAATTTTCTCATTCTCAAAATTCAAGGTTGATGGAGGGACAGGAAAGATGTGTTGATTCGGGAAGAATCGATTGACCTATAATATTTATACATTTTATTGAAGAGTAAGGAAGCTATGGTAATGCATAATATTTGAAAATACGGTTTTTTATAGTAAAACTTTTTTTTTCAACATAATTTAAAGTTGATGCAAGAATATAAAAGATTCCGTGTTTCGAGACAAATCGATTGACCTATAATATTAATACATTTCATTAAAGAGTGAGGAAGCTATGGTAATGCATAATATTTAAAAATAAGGTTTTTTATAGTAGAACATTTTTCATTAATATAATTCAAAGTTGATGCAAGAACATAAAATATTCCTTGTTTTGAGACAAATCGATTGACCTATAATATCAATACATTTTATTATAGAGTAGGAAAGTTATGGTAATTCATATATTTTGAAGATCGTTTTTTTTATAGTAAAACTTTTTTCATTAACATAATTCAAAGTTGATGCAAGAACAGAAAAGAAGTATTGAATCGAGACGAATAGATTGACCTATAATATTAATACATTTTATTAAAGAGTGAGGAATCTATGATGATGCATAATATTTAAAAATAAGGTTTTTTATAGTAAAACATTTTTCATTAATATAATTCAAAGTTGATGCAAGAACATAAAATATTCCTTGTTTTGAGACGAATCGATTGACCTATAATATCAATACATTTTATCAAACAGTAGGAAAGTTATGGTAATTTATATATTTTGAAAATCGGTTTTTTATAGTGAAACTTTTTTTATTAAAATAATTCAAAGTTGATACAAGGATATAAAAAATTCCTTGTTTCGAGACGAATCGATTGACCTATAATATCAATACATTTTATTATAGAGTAGGAAAGTTATTGTAATTCATATATTTTGAAGATCGTTTTTTTTATAGTAAAACTTTTTTCATTAAAATAATTCAATATGATGCAAGGACAGAAAAGAAGTGTTGATTCGAGACGAATCGATTGACCTATAATATTAATACATTTTATTAAAGAGTGAGGAAGCTATGGTAATGCATAATATTTAAAAATAAGGATTTTTATAGTAAAACATTTTTCATTAATATAATTCAAAGTTGATGCAAAAACATAAAAGATTCCTTTTTTCGAGACGAATCGATTGACCTATAATATTAATACATTTTATTAAAGAGTAGGGAAGTTATGGTAATTTATATATTTTGAAAATCGGTTTTTTATATCGAAATTTTTTTAATTTAAATAATTCAAAGTTGATGCAAGAAAAGAAAAGATTCCTTGATTCGAGGCAAATCGATTGATCTATAATATTAATAAACTTTATTGAAGATTAAGGAAGTTATGCTCATTCATCATGTTTGAATAATCTGTTTTAAGCAGTAAAACATTTTTCATCGACATAATTCAAAGTTGACGCATGAATAGAAAAGACTTTTTGATCATAAATTTTCAAATAGAATAATTCGGACAATTTTCGTCAAGAAATCATAAAGCTGGGAAAGGTATCGGATGCAACTGAACTTTTCCCTTCCCTTTTCCAGCACGAAAAATCATCATTTTGAATACAAAATTTGATTTGTCTGATTTGTCTTTGTATTTAAAAAATTTGTTGTATTATTTTGTAATTTTGTATTTTTTGTAAATTTATATTTTTTCAATTGATCAAAATGAAGACTTTGGTTTGTCTATTATTGATAAAAATAACTAATGCTTCCTTTATGAGAAAGCAAATACATTTGCTAACGGGAAGCAAAATGCTTGTGAAATGAGCACCATTTTTTGAAATATTTCAAGTTTGAAGATTTCCATTCAATTTTATAGATTCGTAATTTAACGTTAACGATTTGCAATTTAAAATTGTTCAATTTGCAATATTTAGAATTGAAGATTTGATAATTCAGAAGATTTTGATGGCAGTTGGAGGTTCATTAGTATTTAATATATATAATGGAAATGATTAAATTTTAAAATCTTTTTTCCTGAAGATTTAGAATTGAAATTTATTAAAATGCATACATTTGGAATTTAAAATTCTTCAACTCTGAACAGAAAAATAAGGGGGTTGATTTATTTTTTTGAAAATCTTTCAATTTTTTACTAATATGTCACTTATTGCATATTAATAATATTTTTTAGGAAGTCCAGCATTCCAAGTACCTGAAGTTTTCCTTCAAAAAGAGCCATGGAATAATAAAATCAGTAGTCGAATTGTTGGTGGCGCAGACGCGGATGATGCTGCTTTTCCTTACCAAGTTTCTCTTCAAATGCATGGAAGTCATTTCTGTGGTGGTTCTATTATCAACGAAAAGTGGATTATGACAGCAGGACATTGTCTTTCAGGGTTAGTTAGAATTGAAAATTTTAATTTTCAATTTCTTAAATTTTATGAAAAGTAGAAATACACTTCCGACGGATAGTATCTTACCATTAAGTGGGCCATCTATCAAAAATTAGCCTTAACTTTGAAGGGTCATAACTCGGTCCCTGATACAGATAAAAATTTGTTTTTAAATCTTTAGAAAGATTATTAAATTCTGCGTTAAATGAGCCCTAGTTGAAGAAATTTGACCTTGTCGTCATTAAGTTATCACGCGCGAAAGATAAAAATCAATTCCGATTTTTGAAGAATTTCGTACCTTAACTTCAACTCTTGACAGAAGCTAGGAAAATGAATTTATTCATTTGATATTTAAAAAATGTTATCTTCATTATTTTAACCTTTATTTATTATTTCAACCAATGAAAAATCCCAAAATGTTCATGAAATAATAATTCTTTTGTTTATTAATTTAAAATTTTATTATTACATTTTCAGTTGAAATAATTAATTTTTAACCAAGAAAAAGAGAAACTGTAACAAAATAATTGAATTATTCATCGAACTGATGAATCTTTGATTAAAAAAATAAATTTTTAACAAAAAGTGTAATAGTTGATATTTCCACACAAATTTTTTTATTTTCACTGAAAAAACTGTTAAATTAATGAAACAAAAATCAAATTTTCAAGAGAAGAGTTGAATTTTCCACCATTGTCTACCAAAATAATTCAATTTTTGACTAAAAAAGACGAGTTTTCAATAATTTGGTAGAAAATGCATATTTTTGGATTGTAAATTCAACTTTTTTTTTCAAAAATTCGTCTTTATGGCTTGAAAACTCAACATTTTGAATCTGATTTTTTTCTTTATTGCTTGAGAAATCTTTTTTTGTTGAAAATACAACTCTCCTGTTAAAATTTCGAATTTTTTTTGTTAATTTAACAGTTTTTTGTTGAAAACCATAATATTTTCTGGTGAAAAAAGTAACTATTATACTGTTTGCTGAGAATTCATTTTTTTAACAAAGATTCATCAGTTTTGTAAAAAATTTAACCTATGAATAGTTGAACTTGAAGCTCAAAATTCCTTAAAAATCGGAATTTTTTTTTTTTTCTCGTGATAACTTAATACCCACAAAGCCAAATTACTTCAACTAGGGCTCATTTAAAGCAGAATTTAATAATATCTCTAAGGATTTAAAAACAAATTTTTATCTGTATTCTGAAGGGCGTTATCAGCTTTTAAAGTCCAAACTAATTAATAGGTCACCCGTTTAGTGACGGCCGTTGTTGTCTTGACTTTAAAGGATAATAGTGCCATCCATAATACGAATAAAAATATTTTTTTTAAACCACTAGAAAGCTTATTAAAGTCTGCATTGAACAAGCCATAGTTGAACTGATTTGACCTTGTGGAAATTAAATTATCACCTGAGAAAGACAACAATAAATTACGATTTTTAGATAATTTTGTATCTAAACTTCAACTCTTGACAGGCGCTAGAAAAATGAATTTATTCATTTGATATTTAACAAAAGTTATCTTTAGGATTTTATCTTTCATTTGATATCTCAAACATTAAATAATCTTGACATGTTCATGAAATAATAATTTTTTGTGCAGGAAGGGTAAATTTAAAATACATTAACGCATCGTGATTAGTAGTTTGATGCTATTGATAATAGGCATACTAGAAAAAAAAATTATTATTTTCTGAACCCGTGAAGAGTTTTTAATGCCTAATGGCTTAAATGAAAGATGAAATCCTAAAGATCGCTTATGTAAAATAACAAATGGATACATTGATTTTTCCGGTTCCTGTCAATAGTTGAAGTTGAAGCTCAAAATTTATTAAAAATCGGAAATTTTTTTTGTCTTTCTCTCGTGATAACTTAATACCCACAAAGCCAAATTACTTCAACTAGGGCTAATTTGAAGCAGAATTTAATAATCTTTTTGAGGAATTAAAATTAAATTTTTATCTATTTTATAATAGGTGTTATCACCTTTTAAAGTCAAGGCTTATCAGTAGGGCGCCCGATTAGTGATCCGATACTATCCATCGGATAAGTATATATATAAATAAAATATTATATAAAATATTCCTATTTTTGACCTTTTTAAAAAATATTTTTTAGGGCTTCAGCATCCCAAATTACGGTAGTTGTTGGTACAAATGACTTATCACGAGGAGGAACTCAATACAAAGCTAAACGATTGGTTGTTCACCCCAACTTTAGTATGACGAAATTGACTGGCGACGTAGCTTTACTTGAACTTGCAAGTCCAGTTACTTTTTCAAAATCAGTGAGCTCAATTGCCCTCCCAACTTCTGACATCACTAAGACTCATACACCTGTTGTTGCATCCGGATGGGGAAAAAAATCAGTGAGTAAAAAATATAAATTATTAATAATCTTTTAATAAAATATAACAAGAACGTATTATTATAATTAATTTTTTTTTCTGAAAAAAAGATCTTCTTTCGCTCCGCTGGGAATCGAACCGCAGAACTTTCGATTGCCGGTCGGGTGCTTCCCCATTAAGCTACTAGAGAGATCTGAAAAGACGTTACAAATTTTTGTTATTCTCTTGAAAAATTTAACTTGTACCATCTAGCAAAATAATGCGTGTATTTTCTGAAAAATGTTTCTTCTCTCGATCTCTCTAGTAGCTTAATGCTCTCTAGTAGCTTAAAACCCGACAGGAAATCGGCAGTTCTGAGGTTCAAAGTTAAAAATTTCTGCTATTCTCTGATGATAATACAGATTCCTTGACGAGCGTATTAATTTTTTTTAAATAAATGGGATTTTTTAATAAAATTTTTTTTAAATTGCAGGTATTGGGTGGTGTTTCACCAAAGTTGCAGTTTCTGAATGTTAAAACTGTCTACCAAAGATTTTGTAGCTTTTTGAGCAACTTGGTAACCGAGAAGAATATTTGCACAATCAGCAGATTCGGAAGAGGAATGTGCAATGTAAGTGATAGATACGTTTTTGCAATTTCATAGGCAATAAATAATTTGAAAAAATATAAATAATAATATAAATAATAATAAAGTCGAAATTTTCGGATGTTCCCAATTTTAAATTATTTTAAAATTATTAAATTAATAAAATTATAAATTATGAAATTATAAAAAATTATAAAAAATTATGGAAAATATCAAATTATAAATTATTAAAATTAAATGTGCAAGGTTACAAAGACAAATTTTCTTCACTTGGACAAAAGTAAATTTGATTTTTCCGAATTAAGGTTTTTTTTTACTTTTGCTGAACAAAAAACTGAAATTTGTTTTTATTTAAATACCTTCCGGTTGAAAAATCAAAATTTTTTCATCTTTTCATAAAAGTAAGCACAATTTTCAGTTTGAAGAATTTGTAATCCAAAAATTTTAAATTAAGTATCTTTGGAATAAATTCAAAACTAAAATTGAAAAGACAAAAAATCCGAATTATAACTCTTAAAATTGTGAAATTTTGAAAATTGGAATTATAGAAATCTAGTTTTCTATCTTTTTTTAATTTTCAATTCTTAATGTAATATGTTAAAACTGTCCGATTTTTAGCTTTTAATTTTTAAAATTTTTCAATTTTGAAATTGTGAATTTTTGAAAGATTAAAAATTTTTTTTTTAATTTCAATTTTAGAAATTAGTATTAAAATTTTTTAATATCACAATTTTTGGTTACTATTTTTTCAGTTTAAAGAAAAGTTTGGATTCACTTAATTTTCAACATTACATAGTAGAAACTTTTTCATTGTTAATATTTCCCATTTGAAATTATTTTATTTTAAACATTTTTTTATAATAATTCAATTTCAAAGTTTTATCATTGAAAATTTTTCCATTTTGGACGGTGATTTTATCATTTGATCTTAGAAAAAAAATTTCAATCTACTTTAATAATAAATTGTCACTTTTTATGTCATAAAAATTTTAAAGTCTAAAATTTCGAATGCCTTGACTTTAAAAGATTCAATTTATTTTTTAGTTCCAAATTGTCAAATTTTAATCGCCTAAAATTAAAATTTATTTAAAATAAAATTTGAAAATTTCACATTCTCCAATTTTGGACGCTTTTAGTCAGAAATGATACAAGTTCAGTTTCTTTAAATTTCAGATGATACATTTTTCAAAATACAGATCTGAAAATATTCAATTTTTAACTTTCAAATTGTCCTATTTTCAAAGTTTTAATCTGAAATCATTCAATTTCGAAATTTTTTAATTCAAAATAAAATTGTTTAATTTTTGATGCTTTGATTTAGAAACGATTATATTTTCACTTCTTTCTAGTGAAATTGTCTAATTTTCAAATTTTTGGGCTGCAATTTTTCACTCTTGAGAGCGTTTGATTAAAAATTTGTTTATTTTGAACACCTGAAATTTTTAATTATTCACATTTTAACGATTTTATTTCAATTATTTTTTGAATTTTTTTTTTTAAATTTTCCATTGGAAATTACTTTATTTTAAACGTTTTTAAAAATTTAAATTATTTCATTTTGGATGCTTTAAATGAAAAATAATACCAGTTAGATTCCTTTAAATTTTAAATGCCCCATTTTTCATAATACGAATATGAAAATCTTCAGTTTTTTTACTTTTTCAAATTGTCTAATTTTCAAAATTTTAATTTGAAATCATTCAATTGTGAGTTTATTCAATCAAAAATCAAAATTTTCAAATTTGAGCGATTTGAATTGGAAACGATACAATTTTCATTCCTTTCTAATAAAATTGTCAAATTTCAAACATTTTTTTCGAATTTTTTTTTTTTTTTTAGAGCTTCTAATTAAATATTTGTCCATTCGAAATATTTTCCTTTTCTCTCAATTTTACTTCACCTGAAAATTTTTAATTAAAAAATTTTTCAATTCAAAATCGTTAAATATATTCTTTTAAATTTCAAGCGATTTCAATTCGAAATTGTGAATTATTTTTTTCTAAATTAACAAAAAAATCAATATAGAAAAATTGGTTAATTAATAAATTTCTGAATTGTCCATACAGGGTGATTCTGGCAGTCCAATTGTTGCCCATGGCGTTCAATTTGGAATTGTTTCCTGGGGACTTCCTTGCGCTCTGGGAGTGCCTGATGTCCATACTCGAGTTTACAGTTACGTAGATTGGATCAATGGTTATGTGACTGCTCAAGAGGACTCAACAACCAAATCCATCAATTGATCACCAATGTACAGTCAATGAAAATTTATTGCAAAAAATGTATCATGCTCGTAGAAATATATTTTTTCAAAAAGTTATCGAATGCGTCTTATTTTTTGTCCTCTCTCCTAAACGAAACTAGCGAAATTGTCACTGGTTGAATCAGTATTTTGAATTGTCACTGGTGAACCAGTAGTTTTTTTCTGAAATTGACTTGTTGAACCAGTAAGTGACCTAACTGACTAACTAAGAAACCAGTGAGCCTCACTAGTTAAACCCTTGACGGAATTCCACTGATTAAATCTCACTGGTTAAACCAGTGACGGAATTCCACTGAGTGGACCAGTGAACCTCACTGGGTCAACTAGTAACGGAATTTTACTAACTGAACCCGCGAACCTCACTGGTTAAACCAGCGACGTAATTCCACTGAGTGGACTAGTGAACCTCACTGGTTAAACCAGTGACAGAATTGCAGAGAGTGAACCCGTGAACCTCACTGGTTAAACGAGTGACGGAATTCCATTGAGTAAATCTCACTGGTTAAACCACTGACAAAATTCCAATGAGTGGAGCAGTGAACCTCACTGGTTAAACCAGTAACGAGATTCCACTGAGCGAACCAGTGAACCTCACTGGTT
>CAKNYM010047786.1:84710-97684 GCA_932195095.1 Andricus curvator
TTTTATAGTAAAAATTCTGTCTTTAATATAATTCAAAGTTGATGCAAGAATAGGAAATATGTGTTGATTTGAGATGAATCGATTGACCTATAATATTAATACACTTTATTGAAGAGTAAGGAAGCTATGGATATGCATAATATTTGGAAATACGGTTTTTTATAGTAAAACATTTTTCTTCAACATAATTAAAGTTGATGCAAAAATATAAAAGATTCATTGGTTCGAGACGAATCGATTGACCTATAATATTAATAAATTTTATTAAATAGTAGGGAAGTTATGGTTATTTATATATTTTGAAACTCGGTTTTTTATAGTAAAACTTTTTTCATTAATATAATTCAAAGTTGATGCAAGATCAGAAAAGATCCCTTGATTTCAGGCAAATCGATTAAGGAAGTTATGCTCATTTATAATATGTGAATCATCTGTTTCAAACACAAAAACTTTTTTCATCTACATAATTCAAATTTGACGCATGAATAGAAAAGACTTTTTGATCATGAATTTTCAAATGGAATAATTCTGACAATTTTTGTAAAGAAATCATAAAGCTGGGAAGGGGATAGGGTGCGACAGAACTTTTGCCTTCCCTTTTTCAGCTCGAAAAATTATCATTTCGAATACAAAATTTGTTTTTTTCTGATTTGTCTTTGTATTTAAAAAATTTTTTGTATTATTTTTAATTTTGTATTTCTCGTATATTTTTATTTTTAAATTGACCAAAATGAAGACTTTAGTTTGTCTATTATTGAGAAAAATAACTAATGTTTCCTCTGGAAGGAAGCAAATACATTTGCTAACAGGAAGAAAAGTTCTCGCAAAATAAGCACCATATAATTATAAATACAAACAAAGAGGAAACACTCGAGATCGAATTCACAACTATTTTAAACAATTTTAACTTTTATGTTAACTAACAGTCAAAATGGCATTTTTACAATAAATTTAATAACCCAGGCTTTTCCTTCTAATATAGCTATTTGATCAAAGTTTCAAGATTTTCGCTAATCGTGAAAAGCGACTGAAAAAACTGTTTTGGTTCAAAATTCAACTACTTAATGGAAAGTTGAAATACTTTGTTAAAAATCCCTTTTTTTTCGTTGATGATTCATCACTTCAGTTAAAAAAAAAAAAATTTCCAATTAAAAAATAGTTAATTTAACTATTTTGTTAAATTTTTTTTTTCAAATTATTTTTTTAACTTAAAATGTAACTACATCATGCTTGATTGATAATTTATCTCCTTCACTTTAAAAATCAACTATTTGATTGAAAATTTATGTAGTTTGTTGAAATTTTATCTTTTGTGGTAGAAAATTAATCTTCTGGGTGACTAGTTCATCGTTTTGGTTGAAGATTAATTTATTTTGTTAAAAATTGAACTTTCTTTGTAGAAAATTAATCTTTTCGGTTTATTTTAAATTTAACTTTGTCGTTTGTGGTAGAATATTAATCTTATTGGTTAAAAATTTCATTAAAAATTTAAATATTCGGTTGAAAGCTCATATGTTTTGTTAAAAACTTTTCCTTTCTGCTAGTAAATTGATCTTTCGGGTTGAAATTTCATTTTTTTGGTTGAACATTAGTGGTTTTTTCATCAACTAATTTTTTAAATAAAAATTTAGCTATTTTATTTTTCTTTGAATTTTTATTTTTTTATTTTAATCTTTTACGTAGAAAATTTAGTTTATTTGCTGAAAAACTTATTTCTCTAACTAAAAATTAGACTATGATATTTTTTATTCAAACTTTATCTTCTTTATTTGAAAATTCATCTATTTAGTTGAAAATTTGTCCTTCTTTGGTAGAAAATTAAACTTTTTGGTTGAAAATTCTATAAAAAATTAAAATATTTGTTTGAAAATTTACGTATTTGTTACAAATTATTCCTTTTGGTAAAAAATGAACCATTTTGGTTGAATTTTCAATTTTGTAGTTAAAAATTAGTTTTTTTTATATTAAAAATTAACTTTATTCAACCTAAACTTTAACTATTGCATTTTTCGTCATAATTTTCCTCTTTTTAATAGACTTAAATCTTTTTGATTGAAAATTCATCAGCTTGGTTGAAAATTTAACTATTACGTTGAAAATTTATTTTATCTGGTTAAAAACATATTTCTCTAGCTTAAAATTAAACTATTATATTGTTTTTCAAAAATTCATGCTTTTTAGTTGAAAATTTATCTATTCTGTTGGAAATTTGTCTTTTTTTGGTACCTGATTAAACTTTTGGTTTTAAAATTGAACTATTGGGATAAAAACTCATTTATAAATTGAAATATCATGTTGAAAATTCATGTATTTTGTTGAGAATTATTCTTTTTTGGTAGAAATTTTTGTTGTTGTCGAAATTTTAGTTGTTTGGTTGAATATTGGTTTTTTTATTGAAAATTATTTTTTTCAACTAAAACTTTGACTATTGCATTTTTCGTTGAAATTTTTGTTTTTGTTTTTTGATAGACATTTAATCTTTTCGATTGAAAATTCATCCGTTTGGTTGCAAATTTATTTTATTTGGTTAAAAAATTATTTCTTTAACTTAAAATTAAACCATTTTAATTTTTGTTCAAAATTGATCTTTTTTAGTTGAAAATTGATCTATTTTGTTGAAACTTTACCTTTTATGGTAAAAAATTATTAAATAATTTTAATTCAATAAATCAATTGTCATTAATTAATGACAAATTGACTGTTTTAGTAGAAAATTATTTTTTTTTGTCAAAAATTAAACCTTTTTAGCACAAAATTGATCCTTTCGGTTCAAAATTAATTTCTTTGGCTAAAAAATCGATTCTTGATTAATTATACTGTCAATGACCTTAGTGAACACCCCTTTTTATATTATTTTAGAGATGAGTTTGAAGTTACATCATCCTTAATGATAAATTTTTAAATCACTTTCAGAAGAAATTCATCGTTCCGTAAATTGAACGAACCACAGAAGACCCTTTGAAGAAATTATATCGATGAGGAGGGTCGTTTCTCACAAAGACTTTAATTATCGCTAATGAACTCTGCAGGAATTTTTTAAGTGAACGGATAAAAGTATAAAGGAGTGGATTGAATGATTTATTCAGACAATAAAATATTGAATTCTCGATTGTCCAGGGGACAATATGATCTGAATGAGAAGACAGAGCCTGACTAATAGAAACACAGAAAAAACGTAGACGGTACATCGTACCCCCAGTGGTGGGTACATCGTACCCCAAGTTGTCGGTACATCGTACCCCAAGTAATCGGTACATCGTACCCCAAGTGGTGGGTACATCGTACCCCAAAGTGGTCGGTACATCGTACCCTAAGTGGTGGGTACATCGTACCCTAAGTGGTGGGTACATCGTACCCCAAGTAGTCGGTACATCGTATCCCAAGTAGCCGGTACATCGTATCCCAAGTAGTCGGTACACCATATCCCAAGTAGTCGGTACATCGTACCCCAAGTAGTCGGTACATCGTACCCCAAGTAACGGGTACATCTTACCCTAAGTAATCGGTGCATCGTACCTCAAGTAATCGATGCATCGTACCCTAAGTAGTCAGTACATCGTACCCCATGTGGTGGGTACATCGGACCCCAAGTGGTGGGTACATCGTACCTCAAGTGGTCGGTACATCGTACCCTAAGTGGACCGTACTTTGTACCCTACATCACTGGAAAGCATTATCTTTAGATATGGATGAACATTTAACGAGAAAAGATAAATTAGCAATTAAAAATATCTATATTAAACAAAAGAAGAATGATTTTTTAACGAAATTTGTTACATTTTTAACCAAAGAAATTAACTTTTAACTAAAATGATGCATCTTCAATGATAGATTTTCTACCAAAACAAGGCAAATTTTCAAATAAAAAAGATAAATTTTCAACAAAAAATGGAATTGTTTGATGTCAAGTTGGAGAAATAAGTTTTTAACCAAATGAAATAAATTTTGACGCAATAGTTGAATTTTCAACCTAACAGATGGATTTTTTACTGAAAATATTGGATATATTATACCAAAAAGATTAATTTTCTACCAAAAAAGAATAATTTTCTACAAAATAAATTAATTTTCAAGCAAAACGGTGAATTAGTCACCAAGAAGATTAATTTGAATTAATTTTTTTTTTATTCAGAAATTTTCCACAAAATAGTTGAATTTTCAACTGAAGAAAATAAATGTTTAGCCAAACATGGGAAAGTTAGATTTTCAGTTGAAAAAAATAATAGAAAAAAAATCTCAACATAATAGGTAAAGTTCAAACAACGAAAAATGATTTTTACAAAATTTTTTCATTTTTATTGAAATTTTCAACCTGATAGTTAAATTATTAACCAAAAATATTAATTTTCTACCAAGAAAGACAAATTTTCAACAAAATAGATGAATTTTCAACTAAAAAAGATAAATCTTCAACAGAAAATAAAATAGCTTAATTTAAGGTTTAAATTTTCAATTAGATATTTAAATATTCAACCAAACATATGATTCTTTTAACAAAAAATGAAATTTCTATAAGAAAAGACATTTCCACGAAAAATGAAATAGCTAATTTTTTAGTCAAAAAAATTTATTTTCAATAAAAAAACTAATTTTCTACCAAAAAAAAATAATATTTTTTTGAAACGCACATGAACTTTCAACCCAATATTATAATTTTGAATATAATTTCCAATCTTATATTTAAATTTTTAACCAAAAAGATTAATGAATCACCAGGAAGATTAATATTTTACGAAAAAGACAAAGTTTCCAAAAAATACAGAAATCTTCAAACAAAAAGTTAAAGTTTGAAGTGAAGAAGATTGCTGTTCAAACAGACATGATATAGTTAAATTTTAAGTTAGAAAATTAATTTTCAATAGAAAAAACTGATTTTCTATTCAAAGGAATAAATTTTGAACCAAAAAGATTAATTTTTAACACAATACAATTATTTTCAACCCAAAACGTGAATTAGTGACTAAAACGATAAATTTTCTACCACAAAAGACTAATATAGTGAGATTTTCAGTTAAAAAGATAATTGAACAAAATGTCAACAAAACAGTTAAATTTTGCAAAAAAAAAAATTTCAAATAAAATAATGAATTATCAATAAAAAAAAAATTTTCAACAAAATAGTTCCAATTTCAAATGAGTAGTTGAATTTTGGAACAAAAAAGGGTTTTAAGTCGCAATTCATGATTAACGAAAATTTCAAAAATCTAATGAAATACTTCTATTAGAAGAAAAATCCTGGGAACAGAGTCAACCTTACAAAATTTACCAAAAAAATTGAATTTTCTACTAAATTTGTGAATTTTCAAGCCAAAGAGAAAAATTTTTCTACATAACAGTTGAATTTTCTTGAACATAAATGAAATCTTTAACAAAAAAATGATTTTTTGAGAAAAAACTGCAACTTTCAACCAAGTAGTTAAATTTTCAACCAAAAAATATTTTAATTTTTGATAAAAAAACAATTGAATTAAACAAAAAAATACAAATTTTGAACAAAATACTTGAATTATAAACTAGCACAGATTAAATTTTAACCAAAGATTTGCATTTTCAACCAAAAGAATTTACTTTCTAGCAAAAAAGATCAATTTTTACCAAGAAGATTAAATCGTAAACCACAAAAGTTGAAGTTTCGAAAAAATATACAAATTCCCAACCAAATTTTTTAATTTTTGACAAAAAGCGATAAATTTTCAAAAAAAATAGAATATTTAAATCATCAGTTAATAAATTAATTTTCCACGTACAATATGAATTGTCAATGAAAATTTAATAGTTGATATTTTCTCCAAAACAAATTTTAAATTTCAATCCAGAACAGTTGAATTTAATAAAGAAGATTTTCAACCAAAAAGTTTCATTTTCAACCAAAAATGTTTTAACCAAAAGGACTTAAAAAGATCAATTTTTAACGAAAAAAAAATAATAATTTTCGACAAAATAATCAAATTTTCAATGAAAGAAGTGAATTTCTAACTTAAATGTTAACTTTTTAACTGAGAAATATGTAATTTCTAAAGAAAGAGATAATCATTCAAACCAAAAAGACGAGTGGCCAACAAAATTGTTGAATTTTTAGGCAAAAAATTTTGTTAGTCAAGAAAGAAGTTTTTTAATCAAACTAATGAATTTTCAAGTCAAAGGACGAACTTTTAAACAAAAAGTTGATTTTTCACAAAAAAAAAAAATTTATCAACAAAAAAATCAGAAAAGAATCATTTTTTACCAAAAATATAATGATAGACTTTGCAACCAAAAAGAATGACTTTTCAATCAAAAATAGTTGAATTTTCTTATTGGGTTGTGCCAATTTAGTTTGCATTCAAGTCGAAAAAGACAAAAATAATTTATACAAAATAATAAATAATAGTTCAAATAAACAACGAAGTTACTTTTAATATTCTTAAAATGCCAACGTAGTTTATCCTGTTGATGTTATTTTATGAAAACTTAGTTTCTGTAGCCTGTGGTGATAAATTACATGCTACCTCGATGATAATAAAATATATTCTCTTCCGATTTGCTAACAATTGAAGTTGTGTGCTTCCAAGTTAATAACAAATGCTGATTTGCCTGTATTTTGAGCGCGGACGTTGGAGAGAGACTGGCTGACTAAAAGAGCATCGCACCACTGAATGAAGGCGCACTCCACGCAGCAGTAAGTAGTACAGCTCTTTATATAGTCAGACGTAGTCTTTTTTGGACTGTCAATACTATATTATTCTGTTCAGTGACATCTTTACTGCTTTTTTGAAAGATATCGGATTTAATTGACCCAATTATTAAAATTGTTTAGGAAGATTTTTGTATTGGCGTTAGGGTCTTATGAGAAGTTACATGTATAATTACAAACATGCATTTTATAAAAAAATGAATTGGCAAAGGTTTCGAACACGGATAGGGGTCCTCTTCAGTTCCAGATATTTAATTGAAAAATAACCTCAAAATTAAATCTTTGTTATGCAATATTTGGTAAAAAAAGGAATTCATGCATCAACTTAGCACTTCTATGTCGTGCAGCTCCTCTTTCTCTCTCTCTCTCGTTCTCTCTCCGTCACTCTCTCTCTCTCACCGCCTTTCTATCCGTCTCTCTCTCTCTCTCTATACGCTTCCTCTAGTGACGGAGAGAGAAAGAGAGCGAGAGAGAGAAAGAGAGAGAGGAACTGCGCGACATGGAAGTGCTAAGTTGATGCATCAATTCCTTTTTTTTTTACCAAATATTGCATACCAAAGATTTAATTTTGAGGTTCTTTTTCAATTAAAATTCTGGCACTGAAAAGGACCCCTATCTGTGGTCGCAACATTTGCCAATTCATCGTTTTATAAAAAGCTTTCTGTACGTAATTTTTAGTTTCCAAAAATGTTTTACTAGTTATTGCTAGTAGAATTAGGGAAGGTGTCCGAGAACTTCATTTTCAAAATTCCCCTATTTTTTCTTATCTAATTTTTCATTTTCCTTGATTATTATTATTCAAATACCAGCATTTTAATCTTGAAATACTTTTAACATAGTATTTTTTATAAACGGAATAAAACAGTATTTCAGATACAAATTTAAAATTTTCAAATTTAATAATTTATTTTAAACAAAAAAATGTCTTTTCTACTATAAAAGATGACTTTTTAACAAAATACTTGAATTTTCAACAAAATAATTGAATTTTTAACATAATAGTTGAATTTTCAACCTGAAAATATAAATTCCCAACAAAAAGTGTCATCGTTTATATTTCAATCAAAAAACATGAAATTTATACAAAAAAAAAGTTTTTTAAAACCAAGATGACGAATTTTCAACAAATAAAGATTTTTTACTACAAGAAGAAAATTTTACTTGAATTATTGAACCTGCAAGCCAAAAGACGAATTTTTTCTACAAAAATTGAATTTACGAATAAAAAATATGACTTCACCATAAAATTATTTTTCCACGAAACTAATGCATTTTGACCCAACAAAAATGAAATTTTAAACAAAGAAAATTACTTTTTTTTTACCAAAAAAGGAGAAATTTCAAATAAAAAAGATCAACCTTAAAAAAATTGAAAAGTTACATTTTCAATCAAAAAAATAAATTCTCAACAATGTAGTTTAACTTTTACCCAAGTAGTTGAATTTTCAATTTAAAAAGATTAATTTTTAACAAAATATTTAAACTTTCAACCAAAGAGATGAATTTTCAACTAAAAATATAACTCTTCAAAAAAAAAAATGATTTCTTAACAAAGTGATCGAACCAAATCTTTTAAATAAAATGGTTGAATACTCAAGCAAAGAATAATAATTTTTAACCAAAAAGTTGCATTTCCAAAAAAAAAAAGAAATTTCTTTTCTACCAAAGCCGATGAATTCCTAAATCAAAAAGATAAATAAAAAAAAAAGTTGAATTTTCTGCTAAAAAAGATTTTAGTTATCTTTTCACGATCAAAATATGAATTTTTAACCAAAAAATAAGTTTCTACGAAAATAATTAAATTTTTAATCCAAAATAGTTGCATTTTTATCCAAAAAAGATTAAATTTCTCTTAAAACAGATGAATTTTCATTTAAAGAGGAAAATTTTTTTTTTAAATAGTTGAATTTTCATGCAGAAAAGACGAATTTTTTCTACCAAAAGGGATGAATTTTTAACGAAATAGTTGAATTCTCTACCAAATAGTGGAATTTTTATCCAAGAAAGATGAAGTTTGTACTAAAACAGATGAATTTTTAATAAAAAAGGAAAAGTTTGTTTTAAGTTGAACTTTCATCCAGAAAAGCTTTCAGTTCATTTTTTAACACCAAAATATGAATTTTAAACAAAAAGTAAATTTTCTACAAAATAGTTAAAATTTCAACAAAACAGTTAAACTTTCAACATAAAGTATGCATTTTTAACAAAATAGTTATATTTTCAAACAAACAGTTGCATTTTTATCCAAGAATGATGAAATTTCTCTTAAAACAGATGAATTTTTAATTAAAAAAAAAATTGAAAAAAATAGTTGAATTTCATCCAGAAAATATTTCAGTTCTCTTTTCTACACCAAAATATTAAATTTAACCAAAAAGTAAATTTTCTACAAAATAGTTAAAATTTCAACAAAACAGTTCAACTTTCAACCAAAAGTATGCATTTTTAACAAAATAGTTTTATTTTCAAACAAACAGTTGTATTTTTATTCAAGAAAGATTGAATATTTCTTTTAGAACAGATGAAATAAGAAAAAAACTTCAAAAAAATAGTTAAATTTTAATCCAAAGATGATTCCAGTTCACTTTCCAACACCAAAATAAGAATTGTAAACTATAATTTAATTTTCTGCTAAATAGTCGAATTTTTCACCAAAAAGTATGACTTTTTAACGAGATTGTTAAATTTTCAACCAAACAGTTGCATTTTTGCCAAAAAAAAAATGAAGATTCTACTAAAGCAGGTGAATTTTTAAATAAAAAACTCAAATTTTCAAAAAAAGAGTTGAATTTCCATCCAAAAGGATTTCAATAGACAGTTCTACGGAAAAATACATATTTTAAACAAAAAGTAAATTTTCTAGGAAATAGTTGAATTTTCAACAAAACAGTTGCATTTTTGTCCAAGAAAGATGCAATATTTGTACTAAAAAAAGATGAACTTTTAAATTAAAAAGATAAATTTAAAAAAAAAATATTTTTCATCAAAATAATATTTCAGTTGACTTGTTAGCAACAAAATATAAATTTTAAACAAAACGTTAATATTATATGAGAAGATTTGAATTTCTAACCCAAAAAGAAGAATTTTTAACAAAACAGTTGAACTTGCAAAACAAAATGATGTCTTTTTAAGAAAATGTTTAATTTTCAACCAAATAATACAATGTATAACTAAAAAGATAATCTTCAGGAGAAAGTTTTTGCGAACAACATGTCTATACCCCCCCCCCCCCCCCTTCAGTTGTTACGTAATTTAATTACGGTCCCAAAGATGTCACTGAACAGATTAATATAGTATTGACCGTCCAAAAAAAATACTACGTCTGACTATAGAAGGGGTTTTACTACTTACTGATGCGTGGAGCGCACCTTCATTCAGTGGTGCGATGCTCTTTTAGTCAGCCGGTCTCTCTCCAACGTCCGCGCCCAAATTCCAGATCATCAGCATTTGTTATTAACTTCAAAGCACACACGCTGAATTGTTATAAAATTACATATTTACAACAATTAGATTCGTTTTGACGTATTTTAATTTCGATTTCGATGTGATACAGGGCAAATAGGAAATTTTGCATTTGTTAACAAGTGGCGATCGAGGTTTCCAATTTCAGCAATCAGGCGAAACGTCATTAATATATCAGCGTATGGATAGACCTGATTTAAATTACGAGATTAAACACTATACGGATGTCACACCATGTTCTATTTCCGCGGTGCGTGTACCTTCACGAACATCGGGCCGATATAATTATTTATTTAGTGTAGCACTCACAGGGTCATAATGATCTATTGATTATTTGATAAATTGAACTAATTACTGCCTGGTACAACATTATCACATTAGATTTCGTTATCAAAGCATTATTTATCAGAGGGATATATTGAAGAAGGATACTGTTGAATAAAAGTACCGGCACGCTGCACACTCGGAAAAAAACGATTTTTAGCTTCCTCATAGAGGAAGCATTAGTTATTTTTTTCAACAATAGACAAACCAGAGTCTTCATTTTGATCAATTTAAAAATAAAAATTTTCGAAAGATACAAAATTACAAAATAATAAAAACAATTTTTTAAATACAAGGACAAAGCAGAAAAATCAAAATTTTGAATTCGAAATGATAATTTTTCGTGCTGGAAAAGGGTAGGAAAAAGTTCTCTTGTACCCTATCCCTTTTCTAGTTTTATGGTTTTTTTTACAGAAATTGTCAGAATTATTCTATTTGAAAATGTATGATCAAAAAATCTTTTTTAGTCATGCGTCAACTTTGAATTATGTCGATGAAAAAAGTTTTCCTGTTTGAAACAGATGATTCAAATATTATAAATGAGAATAACTTCTTTAATCTTCGATAAAGTGTATTAATATTATAGATCAATCGATTTGCCTCGAATCAAGGAATCTCTTCCGTTCTTGCATCAACTTTAAATTATGAGAATTAGAAAATTTTTACTATAAAAATCGATTTTAAAAATATATAAATTACCATAACTTCCCTACTCTTTAATAAAATGTAGTAATATTATAAGTCAATGCATTCATTTCCAACCAAGAAATCTGTTATATTCTTGCATCAACTTTGAATTATGTTGAAGAAAAAAGTTTTACTATAAAAGACCGTATTTCCAAAAATTATACATTAGCATAGCTTCCTTACTCTTGAATAAAATGTATCAATATTATAGGTCAATCGATTCGTCTTGAATCAACACATTTTTTCTGTTCTTGCATCAACTTTGAATCATGTTAATGAAAAAAGTTTGACTATAAAAAAGCGATTTTCAAAATATATAAATGACCATCACTTCCCTAATCTCTAATAAAATGTTTTGATATTGTAGGTCAATCGATTTGTCTCGAACCAAGGAATCTCTTCTATTTTTGCATCAACTTTGAATTATGTTGAAGAACAAAGTTTTACTATAAAAACCCGTATTTTCAAATATTCTGCATTACCATAGCTTTCTTACTCTTCATTAAAATGTATTAAAATTGTAGGTCAATCGATTCGTCTCCAAGGAAGGAATCTTTTACATTGTTGCATCATCTTTGAATTATATCGAAGAAAAAAGTTTTACTATAAAAAACCGTATTTTCAAATATGATGCATCACCATAGCTTCCTTACTCTTCAATAAAATGTATTGATTTCAGAGGTCAATCGATTTGTCTGGAATCAACACATCTTTTTTGTTTCTGCATCAATTTTGAATTATGTTAATGAAAACAGTTTTACTATTAAAAACCATATTTTCATATAACATGCATTACCATAGCTTCCTTACACTTCAATAAAATGTATGAATATTATAGGTCAATCGATTCGTCTCGAATCACCACATCTTTTCTGTTCTTGCATCAACTTTGAATTATAATAATGAAAAAAGTTTTACTATAAAAACCGATTTTCAAAATATTTAAATGACCATAACTTTCCTACTATTTAATAAAATCTATTAATATTGAAGGACAATTGATTCGTGTCGAAACAAGGAATCTCTTATATTCATGCATTAACTTAGAATTACGTTGAAGAACGAAGTTTTACTATAAGAAACCGCATTTTCAAATATTATGCATTACCATAGCTTCCTTACTCTTCAATAAAATGTCTTAATATTATAGGTCAATGTATTCGTCTCGAATCAACACATCTTTTGTGTTCTTGCATCAACTTTGAATTACGTTACCGAAAAAAGTTTTACTATAAAAAACCGATTTTGGAAATATATAAATTACCATAACTTCCCTACTCTTTATTAAAATGTATGAATATTGTAGGTCAATCGATTCGTCTGGAACGAAGGAATCTTTTATATTGTTGCATCATCTTTGAATTATATCGAAGAAAAAAGTTTTACAATAAAAAAACGTATTTTCAAATATTATGCATCGCCATAGCTTCCTTACTCTTCAATAAAATGTATTGATTTCAGAGGTCAATCGATTTGTCTGGAATCAACACATCTTTTCTGTTTCTGCATCAACTTTGAATTATGTTAATGAAAACAGTTTTACTATTAAAAACCATATTTTCATATATCATGCATTACCATAGCTTCCTTACACTTCAATAAAATGTATGAATATTATAGGTCAATCGATTCGCCTCGAATCACCACATCTTTTCTGTTCTTGCATCAACTTTGAATTATAATAATGTAAAGATTTACTATAAAAACCGATTTTCAAAATATATAAATTACCATAACTTTCCTACTCTTTAATAAAATCTATTAATATTGAAGGACAATCGATTCGTGTCGAACCAAGGAATCTCTTATATTTATGCATTAACTT
>CAKNYM010047787.1:6522-17379 GCA_932195095.1 Andricus curvator
GGGGGAGGTCCAGACCCCCCAGGTAAAATCCTCACCTCTTGAATTGAAAAACAGACTCGTGTAACCATAAGTGGTGCGAGGGAACAAAAGGATACAAGCAGGGGAAATTGATTGAAAATAAATGTGTTTATGACAGTATACTAATTTAGTACTCTGCTAATTATCTTGTTAATTCATTTTATTATTCAATTCTTTTCACCCTCTTCAATTAATTTTATTTTCATAAAATACGAATAAACATTAAAACAAAAGTAACATTAAAAAGAGGTGAGGGGGTTCTTGTTTTTGACGGTCTTTTATGTGTGCATGGGGGGGGGGTATTTTTAACTGAGTACGTAAAATTTTTAATCTTTCTCTAAAAAAGAACTGACAAAAACTTTAACATTTTATATAACATTTTCACTTCAAATAATTAATTTTCAATCAAGGAAAAAGGAACTTTCAACAAAATAGTTGAATTTTCAAACAAACTGATAAATTTTTGATTAAAAAATGATTTATCAACACAAAGTATAATAGTTGATATTTCCACCAAAAAATATTTTCATTTTCAATGAAATCAATTTTTAACCAAGAAAGATTGTTCAATCAACGAAGAAAAAAAATCTGATCCAAAATGTTGTGTTTTAAAATCATAAAGACAAATTAAAAAAAAAGAGTTGAATTTACAACACAAAAATATGTAATTGCATTTTTTACTAAAAAAGACCAGTTTTTAATCAAATAAGTGAATTTTCAACTGAAAAAGATCAATCTTATAACAAAAATGGAATAGCTACATTTTTAGTAAAAAAAAAGAATTTAAAAGAAAATTTGTCAAATTGTTAACATCCATCTACAATCAAAAAAATAAATATGTAATCAAATAGTTGAATTTTCAACCCAGAAGATAAATTTTCTACCAACACAGATAAATTTTCAACAAAAAATAGAATGGTTTAATTTTCAATCAGGAAAATAAGTTTTTAAGCAAATAAAATAATTTTTCAACGAAATAGTTAAATTTTCAATAAAAAAACTAATTTTCAACCAAAGAAATTAAATTTCAACCAAAAAGATTAATTTTCTACCAGAAAAGAATAATTTTCAACCAAAAAGGTTAATCTTTTATCAAAAAAGGACATTATTTTAACAAAATAGATGAATTTTTGACTCAAAAAGTTAAATTGTTAACGAAACATAAAATAGTTTAATTTTCAGTTAAAGAAATGAGTTTTTAAGTAAATAAACTATATTTGTAACGAAAAATTTAAATTTTTAACCAAACACCTAAATCTTCTAACAAAAAGATTAAATGTCTATTAAAAAAAAAAAAATTCGACAAAAACTTTAGTTAAATTTTTAATTACAAAAGGTAATTTTCAATTTTTAAAAACTAATTTTTAACGAAATAAATGAATTTTCAACCAAGTATTTCATTTTTTAATGGAATTTTTAACCTAATAGTTGAATTTTCAAGCAAAAAGTGAATTAGTTACCAAGAAGATTAACATTCTACCACAAAATACAAAGTTTCAACAAAATACGGAAATTTTCAAAGAAATAAATGAATGTTCAACTGAAGAAGATTGATGCTCAACCAAACATTAAATAGTTTTAAGTTTTAAGTTAAAAAAATTAATCTTCAATAAAGAATGAAATTTCAAGTCAAACAAATGAAGTTTGAACCTCAAAGATTAATTTTTTTACCGAAAAGAGATTAATTTTCAACGAAATACATGAACTTTCAACCAAAAAGGTAAATTAGTTACCAAGAAGATTGATTTCCTACCGTTTTGAAACGATTCAAAAGTAATAAAAACTTATAAGATATTTTAGGAATTTTGATTTCAAAAAATTTCCTCAAATTTCGAAAAAGAGTAGAAGATTTATAAAAAAAATGTTATAATTTGGTATGATTAAAAAGTGACAAATAAATCGAGTAGATTCAAGAAATATTTAGAAGATTTTAAGAGATTGGAAAAGAATTTCAAACTGTAAAGATTCTAAAAAATGGCGATTTTTCTTTAAAGATTTCAAACGAAAACTTTAGAAGGTTGAAAGAATTTTGACAGGTTTTAAGTGAATAAACCAATTTTCTCAGAATTCCTAGGAAAATTTGAAAGATTTTAAGGCAATTTATTTACATTTTGAATGATTTTTTAAAATTTCAAGAAAATTTCAAGTTAGCTACAAATATTTTAAGGAATTTGAGAGGTTTTAAATACTAAGAAATCTTTTCTAATTTTCTCGAAAATATTAAAAAATTTATATTTATATAAACTTAAAAACAAACTGATGATACTTCTTTTCTTGTAAGTAATTTCAATATTTTTATGAATAAAAAAAAATATTTAAAAAGCCTTCAGTGTTACATAAAAATATTTTTTTATTTATTTCTATACAGCACTTCATCTTGAAAACGTATTAGAAGTATTAGAAGATTAATACATTTTAGTTGAAATGTACAAAGTTAAATACCTAATTAAAAAATGGAATATTCCAAACTCATCAACTGGAATTTTAAATGTTCTAACTTGAGCAATTTTTAATTTTTTTAAATTTTTACTTGAAAATTTAACTATTGTTGAAACTTCTTTTTTGAAAATTAATTTTTTTAAAGGCACAATTGAACTATTCCATTTGTGTTTGAAAATTGATCCTTTTTAGTTGGAAATTCAACTATTTGGTTGCATGTTCAAATTTCGTTCAAAAGTTATATTTTTTGGCAGAAAGTTGGTTAAAAATGTAACTATTTCGTTGAAAATATATTTATTTTGTTGAAAAGCTGTCTTTTTGGTTGATAATCAAACTATTTTGTTAAAAATGCACTTTTTCAAACTGAAAATTGCAATCTTTGATTGAAAATTATTTTTTGTATTGAAAGCTTATATTTTTCAGTTAAAAATTCGAGTGTATTATAGAAAGTACTTTTTTGGCACAAAAATTCAATAAATAGGTAGAAAATTGGTTTTTTCATTTGAAAATTAGTTTCTTGAAATGAAAATGTAGCAATTCCATTTTTGGTTCAAAGTTGATCTTTTTTATTTTGAAAATTCAAATATTTGGTTAAAAATTTATGTAATCTGTTAAGAATTCGTCCTTTTTTTGTAGAAAAATCATCTTCTTGCTTTAAAATTCGACATGTTGAATACAATTTTTTTTCTTCATTGGCTAAAAAATCTTTTTTGGTTCAAAACTCAACTCTAGAGTTGTTCTTCGTGTTTTTTGGGTTAAAGATTCAACTGTTTTGTAGAAAATTTGAATTTCCTCTGGAAAATTCAATAGTTTGGTGATTTTTGAACAACTTTGTTAAAAATTAATTTCTTAGTTAAAAATTCATCATTTTAGTTAAAGTTTTTTCTTGTTTGTTAAAAAGTATGTTTTTTAACTAACAATTGTGATGTTTGGTTGAAAATTACCTTCTTAATTATTAATTCATATTTTCGAGTTGAATAATCAACTGCATTGTAGAAAATTCAACAATTTGGGAGAAAATTCAGTTTTTTCAATTGAAAATTAATTTTTTGAAACGAAAATATAACTATTCGATTTTTGGTTAAAAACTGTTGTTCTTAATTCAAAAATTCAACTATTTTGTTCAAAAATTATCTTACTCATTGAAAATTTAAAATTGCGAAAGTTAAAAATAAATTTCTTGCTCAGTTACAATTTTTTTGAAAATCTGCAAAAACATGTTTTCTTTATTGAGTCATATGCACAAATTTAAAAAAAAGTTGAATATGTCGAAACTGAAATTTATTCAGCTTGAACCAAAGAAACATTTTTTTATTTTTATTTTTCGGAAAAAAATGTTTGTCGTGAATTAGGATTTTTGGGATTTCATATCTTTTTTTTTGCGATTTTCGAACGTTATAAACACCACGAAAAAAATGTTTCCCATGGATAAAAAATAATAACATGTTTCTTTGGTTCAAGGTGACTCAATTTCAGGTTCGAATCAATCCAAAAAAACATGTTTTTGTATATTTTCCAAAAGTTTTCAATGAGGCAAATTTTTTTTAATCAACAAAAATTGTTTAATTGTAAATTTAAGAAAGAGAACAGAAGATATTAACTGATTTCAATTGTTTTAAATTTAGATTGAAAGTATTAATTATAGTAAGGATGAAATTACAAATCTTGGAAAGAAATATTTATGAGAACGATGTCAAACATATCAAAATTGTATATTTAACTGAATTTATTTTTTCCCGGACTTTTTTATTTCACTCTGGATGGGTTTCTAACGATCTAACTATATCCAATTTTTAAAAATAAATCTTAAATGGCAGAAATCATTGAAAAATCATTAAAAGTTATTTAAAAATGTAACATTTCTTACGGAAAGGTTGTTTCTTCTTTTCGACATATGAAAATAAATGTTTAATCTTTCCCCTATTTTCCCCTTTTTCGTGTGAAAACCACCCTATTTCCCCTTTTTTGAGCTCCTTTTACGCTGTGATCCCTGTAATATCAAAGATCGCGATATCATAGTAGTATGGTAGATTTTATTGTTGTTGAAAATCTGAAAAAAAATTAGAAAATATTTTTTTTTTTCATGAAATGGTAGTAAGTTTTACAAATATCAATGTGAAAAGGTTGAAAAAATTATTACTATTTTAAAATTGGAAATTAATTTGAACTCAAATTTTATTAAAAATTATTTTTTCATTATTGGTTCAAAAAATGATATGTCGAAAACAATGTATTATTCTACTAAAAAAAAATTCTTCCAAATAATATAATATTTCAACTTAGGTGGCTTAATCAAGTACGATCCTAATCAATTTTAGTGTTATAAGAAATTAAAAATATCATAAGCAGAAAATTCCATAGTAGAAATAATGTAAAAAAAAGTATCCTTTTTATATATAATTCTTCAGAAAATTGTTAAATTCTGAAAATTTTTTACAAAACAAAAAAACAGTATTGAAGTATAAAGTTGAGTTATTCACTATGTTCATTTATAATAATTATCTCAACTGATATTATGATAAAAGAGAAAACATAAAATAGTTTCCGATAATTTATTTCATTTTGTAAAATGTCAGTGCGTGGTCTGTCTTATAGACTGAAAAGCGAAAAACTGTTGTTTTACTGATAAGCAAGTTATAAGTCGTCCTTCTTTTTTAATTTGAAACGGACCGCCTAAAAAATGTTGCGGAGGGGGCCTACACGTTTCTAGTTGTGCCACTGAACTCACTTACAATTTCAAATAGTAAGGCTAACAATCTCGCGCAGTGCTTATTGCAATGCGAAAAAGCAGATCGAACTCACTTGCAAAAGTCAAACTCACAATTCTTTGCTCACTATGAAAATTAGTTATTCATACAGTTTACATGTTCAAATGTACTATTTCAAATAGTTATTGAAGCTACTTGTTCTAGTAATCTTTCTTTTTACAATTTGAAGTAGTAATGCTGACTTCAGACTTTGTATATTTTGAGATCACTATCTCATTCAGTATCAAAAACTATTTGAATTGTTTCTTGTGCAATGCGAACAAGTAAACTTCAAGTTAACAATACATCAAAGTGAATCTAACTATCTACTTTTTTCCGTGCATATAACACAGAACGTGATTTCGCAGATTTGAGAGTGGTTTACCCTTCGGTTTTAATATTACCATTGTAATTTTATTGTTGTTGTTCTTCTAAAGAATTTTCCATCAGGGGTGGTCCTCATTTTTCAATAAAAATGAAAGGAAGTAGTCTTAAGATAAGTTGTTTCAGGTTATCGAGATCGATTGGACTGTCTAAAGGAAGGGCAATTGAATCACCGTGTGCCAAATGAATTACGCTGGTTTACGAGCATTGTGCAATGGGGATTACGTAGTCGCCCAATATCGTGAATTGTCACCGAACAGAGCACTAGTGCAATCGATGAGAGACACGATGCTATACATAAAAACAAACCGTGAGTGAGAATAAAATCCATTGCTAAAATGTGCAACAGGTGTCGGTCTCTATTGAGTCGTTTTGGTCCGATGAAATGCGCGAAAAAGCCAATTAGTTTGTTAATACCTTGATGCTTTCCATATAACGTCCGAAAACTGTTAGAAGTAAACGCAAATCGAAGCAATCCTGATGGAACAAATTTTTACAAGAAAGTGCAACATTTCTACAACTGTAATTTTTTGTTGAAACATGTACTTCTCTCGAAAAAAATTTACAAAATTTAACAAAAAAATACAGTCAAATACAAATACCTGATTTTTTCTTGTGTTTTCTTATAGAGAAATAAAAACTAAAAAGATTAACTATAAAGTACAAGTTTCTACAATTAATATATTTTTTTTTTAATTTTAATGTATAGAATTTCTGAAAAGAAAAACAAGAATCCAACGACCAAATTTGGACAACCAGCATAAAATGCTCTTATTGTAATTTTGAGAAAAAATAAAATAAAAAAATTTCCTTTTTCCTTGGACAAACAATAAAAAAGAGGTACGAAAAATGAAAAAAATACCTGCTCTAATTTTTATTACCTTGATAAGGGTGCTGTATGAGCGCTGAAACGTTGGCAAATATTATGGATGTTTTTGTGTTGTGATTTGATAAGAATAAAAATAAAAAAGATGAAAGAAATAAAAAAAGAGAAGGAAGGGGAATTGGTTGGTTGCCTTCTCATTTTTCTTTCCTCTTTTTTATTTTTAGTCCAAGGAAAAAGAAAATTTTTATTATTTTTTTTTTATTAATTTTTTTTTTTCAAATTACAATAGGAGCATTTTATGGTGGTTGTCCAAATTTGGTCGTTGGATTCTTGTTTTTCTTTTCATGAATTCTATACATTAACTTGAGTATTGGACGTTAAATATGATTTTGAATTTGATTTTAATCTAGTATAAAATTCTTAAATTTTTTTATTTTGTTGTAAAAATCTACGAGGTATTAGACAAAACTACAGAATTTTACACTTTTTTTTAAATTTGGTCTTTGACATCATTCGAACGCTTTTAATTTTACGTAAATTATTGTAGAAAATTACAAATCTTTACAAAAAAAATACAAGATTTCAGACAAGTTGAAATATTGGGAAACTATTTAAAATTATGTTTTAAATACTGGCAGTTTATTGTAGAAATGTACAAATTTAAGCAAAAGAATATATAAATTTTTATAAACAATACTTTCAAAATCCGCATCATTTTTAATATATAAGTTTCTACAAGAATATACAATTTGAAAAAAAATTACACTTTTACCAAGAACTTTTTGCTATTATAATAAATCACATTGAACTGCAGTTCAATTATTTGAAATTGAACAATAACTGATTTTACAGGACGATTCTAAATCTGTTCAAAATCAAGCAAGTTACTGATTTTGATGTTAAAAAAAGAAATTTTTCAATTTGAAAGAATCAGTAGTTAAACAAATTCAATTCCAAATCTTATTAAAATATTGTTTCAATCCAAAATATCCCATTTTCAACCAATTTAATTTGAAATTTTTTAATTAAGGAAGACATTTAAAAAAATATTCAGCAATATTTTTGCTTTTCAGTTGAAATAAGAAATTATTTTTAATCGTTAACATTTCAGAGTGTGAAATTTAAACTTTGAACGTTAAAATTTAATTGTTCCATTTGAAAAATTTTTAATATGTAAGTAAAATTATTCAATTTTGATGCACAAATAACAATTGAACAATGATCAATTTGGAAAAAATTTGAGTTACTTTAAGAGATATTTACAAGTTTTGAGAAGATCCAAACTTAATTTAAAACTGAAAAAGATTTCAAAAAATAAATTCAGATTTCTGAAGATTTCGAAATAAAATTTTGAAGCTTTTTAAGCATCTTGAAAGGTTTTAAGGAAATAAGGAAAAATTCTTAAGTTTGCTGGGAAAATTTAAAATGATTTTTTATTTTGAAAAATCAGTTTTAGGAGATTATTTAAAAAGACTAACAAAATTTTTTTAAATGAAAAATGGCAGTTGAACAATTATTAATTTGGGAAATAATCGAGTAAGTTTAAAATATATTTCGAAGTTTTGAAAAGATTCCAAAATAATTTAAAAAATGCAAAGACCTCAAAACATTTAAAATACAATGTAGATTTTTGAAAATGTTGAACACAACATTTGTAAGCTTTTTAAGCATTTCGAAAGGTTTTGAATGAACCAAAAATTTGTATCGAAATTCCTAGAAAAATTATCAATAATTTTTTTGCTGAAAAATTAATTTAAAAAGAATATTCAATAAGATTTCCAAAATTTTTAAAAACGAGTCTAGATGATGTTGAGGTATTTTTGTTTACTTTTGCAGGATTTTCAAAAAATTGTAGGAAAAATTCAAGTTCCAAGATAATAAAAATATTAGATTCCTGGAAAATTTTGAAATGATATTCTTCAAACAAATTTTTAAGAGAATATTTAAAAAGATTACAAAACAAATCTTAATGTGTAAATTAATGTTTCTCGCTCAAAATTGCTTAAAATGATATAATTTTGAAATTTTTTCGATTTATTCTTCAAGTCATGGCATTGAAAAAGATAGCGTGGATTTATATTTTTTCAAATATTTTAACTGTACATTATATAAAACTTAAAATTTTGCAGTTTTCAATTGAAAAGTTTTGATTTTATAAGCGAAAATTATTGAGCGTTTGAATTAAAATTTTTTAAGCTTTAATTTTTAAAGTTAAAAATTTAAAAACATTTCACTTTGAGTGTTGTGATTTGCAATTTTTCAATTTTTATTCGTAGTCAAAAAGTTCTTATTTTTTGATCTAGGATGACAAATGTTAAAAACATTGCAATGATATAATTTCAAATGACATATATAGTGTCCAATCGATTGCTATATATGAGAAAAAAAACTTTAAACGTAAGGTTTTTTGTATTTTAATAACGATTATTCATTATACTCTTCTAATATTCTACACATTTTTAATTTGACTTTTATACATTGTACAGTTAAAAGATTTAAAAAATAGAAATCGACGCTATCATTTTCAATGCTATGAATTGAAGGATGAATAAAAAAAATTCAAAATTATATGATTTTCAGCAATTTTAAGCTAGAATCATTAATTTATAGATTTAAATTTGTTTTGAAAACTTTTTAAATATTCTCTTAAAAATTTGTTTTAAAAAATCATTAAAAAATTTGCCAGGAATCTAATAATAATTTCATTATCTTGGAACTCGAATTTTTCCTACAATTTTTCGAAAATCATGCAAAAGTAAAAAAACGACTTTAAAATCATTCAGACTCTTTTTTGAAAATTTTGGAAATCTTATTAAATATTCTTTTAAAACTAATAAAAAAAATTATTGTTAATTTTTCTAGGAATTTTGATAAAAATATTTTATTGAATTAAAAGCTTTTGAAATGCTTAGAAAGCTTATAAATTTTGTATTCGAAATCTTCAAAAATCTACATTGTGTTTTAAATGGTTCGAAATATTTTCACGTTTCAACTTATTTTGGAATCTTTTCAAAACTTCTAAATATATTTTGAACTTACTCGATTATTTTCCAAAGTATTAATTGTTCAATTGTCATTTATTAATCAAAAAAATTGGTTTTTAATCTTTTTAAATATTCTCTTAGAATTAATTCTTCAAAATATAAAATCACTTAAAATTTTCCCAGAAAACTTGAGAATTTATTTTTTTATTTTCCTAAAACCTTTAAAGATCCTTGAAAAGTGTCAACATTTTATTTCAAAACCTTCAAAAATTTAAATTTAGTTTTTCGTTTTTCGAAATCTTTTCCAGTTTTAAATTATGTTTGGATTTTCTCAAAACTTTTAAATATCTTTTATACTGACTCAAATTTTTTCTAACTCGATAATTGTTCAATTATTATTTATGCATAAAAATTAAATCATTGCATTTAAATTTATTGAAAATTTGTTAAATAGAACAATTAAAATTGTAATTTTAACACTCTGTAGGCTTTCAAATTGAAAAATTTCTATTTTTAATGTTAAAATCTGTAACTTGTTTAATTTTTAACAGATTCAGAATCGTCCTGTAAAATCAATTATTGTTCAATTTTCAATAATCGAAATACAGTTCAATGGGATTTATTTTAATAGCAAAAGTTCTTGGTGAAAGTGCAATATTTTTTAAAAATTGTAGTTGTAGTATTCTATGTAAAAATTTATATTTTTTCGTAATTTTCTACAATAATTTACGTAAAATTAAAAGTGTCTTTGCGACGTCAAACACCCAAATTAAAAAAGGTAAAATCCTGTAGTTTTCTGTAATAACTTGTAGATTTTTACAACAAAGTAAAAAAAAATATTAATAAAAAGTTATACAAATTTTTGAATTGTAGAAACTTATACTTTATTTTTAATTTTTTCACTTTTCTACAAGAATATACTAGAAAAAAATGAGCTTTTTGTATTCAACTGTTTTTTTTTGTTACATTTTTTACATTTTTTTACAAAAAAGTGTAGATTTTAACAAGAAAATTACAGTTATAGAAATGTTGTACTTTCTTGTAATAATGTTTTTCACCAGGGAAATTAAGCAATTTTAAATCAAAAGCTATCCAGATGAAGTAATTTTATGTGAAATTATTCAAAATCGATTAATTTTATTTTAATAACTTTCAGAAGTTGGTGTCCATCAGTCTGTCCTGTTTTTTTGCGGGAGGTGAATTGAGGTTAGGGAGAGAAAGTGAGTGGAGGTGCAGAGGTAGGTTAAGTGGGAAGGTAGAGGAAAAGAAGTAGGGTGGGGGTGTGGTGAAGAGACGTGAGAGGAGGGGAGGTAAGTGGAGGGGATGAGTAGTAAGATATAGGTGGGAAAGTAGGGGATAAGAGTGGAGGAAGGAGAGGTGAAGTAGAAGATGAGAGGAAATTTAGACGGTGGGAAGATGGTGTGAAAAGGAGAAGTAAAGTATATAAGGTGAAGTAGGA
>CAKNYM010047787.1:17389-48674 GCA_932195095.1 Andricus curvator
GACGAAGTGGAAGAGATGGAGAGGTAGGATAAGCGGAAAGGTAGGGGGAAAAAGTAGGGTGGGGTGGAGTGGAGGGGCGTCAGAGGAGGGGAGGAAAGTAGATGGGATAAGTAATAAGATATAGGAGGAGAAGTAGGGGATAATAGTGGAGGAAGGAGAGGTGAAGTAGAAGATGAGAGGAAATTTAGACGGTGAGAAGATGGTGTGAAAAGAAGAAGTAAAGTATATAATGTGAAGTAGGAAAGGGTTGGGATAGTGACGGAGAGGTAGAAAGTAGAAGAGAGATTTAACTGGAGTACTTGAATTTTCAACCAAAAAGATTAATTTTCAAAGAAAAAGCTTAATTTTCTAAGAAAAAAAAAATCAATTTTTCAACAACATACATGAATTTTTAACTGAAAAAGACAAAGTGGAGGAGGTGGAGAGGTAGGATAAGCGGAAAGTTAGGGGAAAAGAAGAAGGGCGGTGGTGAAGTGGAGAGACGTGAGAGGAGGGGAGGTAAGTAGAGGGATGAGTAGTAAGATATAGGAGGGGAAGTAGGGGATAAGAGTGGAGGAAGGAGAGTTGAAGTAGAAGATTGAAGGAAATACAGGCGGTGGGAAGATAATGTGAAAAGGAGAAGTAGAGTATATAAGGTGAAGTAGGACAGGTTTGAGATAGTGAAGGAGAGGCAGAGAGTAGAAGAGGAAAATAAAAGGGTGTGCAGTAAGTGAGGGGAGGGGATGATGAGTAGTGGAAAGTGAGAGGAGGGATAAGGGTGTATGTAAATGGGGAAATCAGGAGTGATGGGTGATGATCAGAGGGGAAATAGATGGGATGTATCTGATGTGAAGTATACGAGGGTTTCGATATTGAAGGAAGGGCGAAAGTAAAGGAGGGGAATTTGAGGGGGTACAAAGTAGATGAGAAAGATGAGTGATGAGTAGAGGCAATGACGGAGTGTAAAGCTAGGGGTGGTTGGGGATAGTGAGGAAAAGGAAGAAAGTAGGGGAAGAAAAATTAAAGAAGTGTGAATTAGGTAATTGGAGGAAACAATAAGTAGGGGGAAGTGATAGGAGGGAGGAGGGTGTAAGTAAATGGGGAAAGCAGGAGTGATGGGTGATGATCAGATGAGAAATAGGAGATGGGAAGTATATGATGAGAAGTAGACAAGGGCTTGGTTATTGAAGGAAGTAGGAAAATAGAGGAAGTACAAAGTAGATGAGGAAGGCGGTTGGTGAGTAGAAATAATTGCGGGGTGTAAAGTGAGAGGTGGGTTGGGATAGTGAGGGAAAGGAAGAAAGTAGGGGAGGAAAAATGAAAGATGTGTGAAGTAGGTAATTGGAGCAAACGATAAGTAGGGGGAAGTGAGAGGAGACATGAGGGTGTAAGTAAATGGGGAATGCAGGAGTGATGGGTGATGATCATACGAGAAATAGGAGATGGGAAGTATATGATGGGAAGTAGACGTGGGTTTGGTTATTAAAGAGATGAGGAACATAGAGGGGGTACAAAGTAGATGAGGAAGGCGGTTGATGAGTAGAGGTAATTACGTGGTGTAAAGTTGGGGGTGGGTTGGGATAGTGAGGGAAAGGGAGAAAGTAGGGGAGGAAAAATTAAAGGGTGTGAAGTTAGGTAATTGGAGGAAACGATGAGTAGAGGGAAGTGAGAGGAGGGTTGGGGTAGTAAGGAAAGGGGGAAGGTAAAATTGATGCGTGATGATTAGGGGGGAAATAGAAGATGGGATGTATATGATGAAAAAAATTAAGGAGTTTGGATGATGAGCGAAGAGGGGAAGTAGAGGATATGAATTTGAGATGGTATAAAGTAGATGAGGGGAGGCGTGTGACGAGCAGGGGTAACAAGGTGTAAAGTTGGGGGAGAGGAGAGTAAAAAGGAGAAGGAAAGTATGGTCAGGGGATCAGAGGATTAGAAGAAGTAGAGGAGAAGAGGGGAAGTATATAACAAGAAGTGAGGGAGAGGAAGTAAGAAGGTTGTAGCGGAGGGGTGGTCGATGGAACTTTATGATAGGATCCATCTAGATAACTTCTAATTGTAGAGCAACTTAATTTTGCTTCCGAAATAATATTAATAATAAAATTATTATTCGAAATAGCAGAAATTTGATCAACTTTGGAGAAGTTGTCATGAAAGTAGAGTATGTGTATACGGTATGCAAATAGTTCGAGGTACCAACTGCTATCACTTATCGAGATCACAGTTCTACTTCGAAAACAGGGGCAACAACAAACAAGGCCGAGGAATCATACGTTTGACACAAGCCAGACTAGGGGAATTTCACTTTCGGTTAAATCGATGTTTGGAGTGAGTCTGTGGAGAATGCCTCAGTCAGAGACAATGCAACAGGGACATCTGAAATTAACCAAAGATAGGTGTAGGCCTTTTCGTTGCGACCACAGAACTAATATGTTCCTAATGATGAAACTTGTGTAAGAACCAGGTTCCTAAGCGTCTTCTCTCCTAGTTGTTAATAGTTTCTGACGCAAAGGTGAATGGGACCGATTAGACAAGAATGCTGAAAATGACTCGAGTTTTTATGTCTATTAGGTTAAGAAAGAATGTGTGTGAACGAGTTATTTGCTCAATTGTGGATTTCACATATATATATATATATATATATATATATATATATATATATATATATATTCATTGGGGATAGAACTTCACATTTAATTTTGACACCAAGAAAAAGGATTTCTGTGTGGAAGAAAAATTTCAGCTTTAAAATTTAAGAATTTTAAATTATATTGAAATCAAATTCAAAATCCCATTCAAAGTCCAATACTCAAGTTCATGTATAGAGTTCCTGAAAATAAAAACAAGAATCCAACGATCAAATTTGGACAACCACCATGAAATGCTCCCATTGTGAATAGAAAAAAAAAATTTCTTAAAAAAAATGTCTTTCTGGACAAAAATAAAAAAGAGGAATGAAAAATGAGAAGGCACCAACCAAATCCCCTTCCTTTTCTTTTTTAATTCTTTCATCTTTTTTGTTTCTATTATTATATTTTGATTCAAATCAATCACATTTTTTCTCATTTTTCTTTCCTCTTTTTTATTTTTGTCCAGAAAGAATTTTTGTTTCAAGAATTTTTTTTCTATTTACAATGGGAGCATTTTATGGTGGTTGTCCAAATTTGGTCGTTGGATTCTTCTTTTTATTTTCAGGAATTCTATACCTTAATTTCAGCTCTCCTATTTTGGGTTATAAATCTGTTTGGCGCTGAAAATTAAATATTCCTCGAATTTTCAAATAAAAAAAGAAATATCCAGCCGAATAGTTGAATCTACAACTAAACAATATAAATTTTAGAGCAAAAATTGAATGATTGAATTTTCATTTGAAAAGATCAATGTTTAACCAAAAAAAAAAAAAAATGTTATCAAAATAGTTAATTTTTCAAAGAAAGAGATGAATTTTCAACTAAAATTATGAATCTTCAACACAAAAAAAAACATTTTTAACAAAGTAGCTCAACTTTCAACCAAAAATGATGAATTCTCAATGAAAAAGGTAGTAGTTGAAATTTCAACAAAAAAAGATTTTCATTTTGAATCAGGTACAGTTGAGCTCAACCAAAAAAGATAATTTTTTTTACTAAAAAAGACATACTTTTAACAAAATTCATGATTTTTTTTTAACTGAAAAAATAATTTTGAACGGAAAAAGATGAGTTCTTAAAAAAATGTGATAGTTCATATTTCAACCAAAAAATATTTTTATTTTATATCAAAAACAGTGAAGTTGAACCAAAAAATAATTTGTTAACAAAATAGTTGAATTTGCAGTCAAGACAGAAAGAAAATCGACCAGATTGTTGAATTTTTAAGCCAAAAAGACGAATTTTCAACAAAAAAGTTGATTTTCAACCAGATGGTGAAATTTTTATCCAAAAATGTGAATTCTCAATGAAAAACGTAATAGAAGCAATTCCAAACCAAAAAAAGAGATTTTTCAAAAAGATTGTTCAATTTGAAACCAAAGAGATGAATTTTTAACAAAATATATGAATTTTCAGGTACAAATAAGATGGATTTTCAACAAAATAGTACGATTTGAAACCAAATATATGAATTTCCGACCAAGAAGATTAATTTTTTACCAAAAAAAAAAGGATTTTAAACCAAATAGATGGATTTTCAACGAAAAAGATGAATCCTGAATTAAAAGTATAATAGTTCATATGTTTCAACCAAAAAAATTTAATTTCATATAAAAAACTGTTTAATTCAACCAAAAAAATAATTTAAAAACAAAACAGTTTAATTTTCCACCTACTGAAATGATTTTATTTCAAAATCGTTCAATTTCGAACAAAATAATTAAATTTTTAACCAAATAGTTGATTTTTCAACCAAAAAGATTAATTATCTACCAAAAAAGACGATTTTTAAACAATATAAATGCATTTTTAACGAAATAGTTGAATTTTCAACTAAAAAAGACAAATTTTTAGCCATATAGTTAATGTTTGAATAAAAAAAGATCATTTTTCAATCAAAAATGGAATAATCAAATTTCCAGTTGAAAAGATTTAATTTTCTACAAAAAAGGCAAATTTTCAACCAAAGTGATGAATTTTATGATGACCTTCAACTGGAGTGGATGAATTTTAAACCAAAAAGATTAATTTTCTAACAAAAAAGTCAATTTTTCAACAAAATACATAAATTTTCAACTAAAATGATGAATATTGAACTGGAATACTTGCATTTTCAACCAAAAAGATGAATTTTCAAATAAAAAAACAAAGTTTCAACCATGTAATTGAATTTATAACTAAAAAAGATAAAATTTCAACCATATAGTTGAATTTGGAAGCAAAAATTATCAGTTTCAAACAAAAAATGTAATAGTTAAATATTCAGTTAAAAAATTAATTTTCAACCAAAAAATTAATTCCTACTAAACAAGATGAATTTTCAACTAGAAAAATGCTTTTGAAACCAAAAATTGAATAAATAAATTTTTAATTAAGGAAATTAATGTTCAACCAAAGAGATGAATTGTTAACTAAAATAATGGAATATTGAACTGAAGTAATTACATTTTCAGTTAAAAAAATTAAATTAAAAGAAAAATCAACGAAATATTTACAATTTCAACTGGAATAGTTAAATTATCAGTAAAAAAATTAATTCTTAGACAAAGAAAAAACAAACAAACAAAGAGATGAATTTTCGATTAAAATGATGAATCTTCAGCCAAAAAATTAATTTAAAAAAAAATATTTTAACTTTCAACCAATTAAATTTTCATTCCAAAAAATATGAATTCTGAACAAAAAGTGTAGCAGTTGATATTTCAACCAAGAAAGATTTTAATTTTTAATTAAAAACTGTTGAATTTTCAACTAAGAAAGATTTTTCATTTAAGAAAGAGAAAACATTTGAAAAAAATGAATTTTCAACAAGAAGATAAGTCTTGAACCATTACGATTAATTTTATACCAAAAAGAACGAATTTTCAACAAAATACATGAATTTTCAACTAAAAGCGGTAAATTTGGTAGGAAAAATATAATAGTTAAATTTTCAGTTACAAAAATAAATTTCAAACGAATTGTCAACACAATAGTTATAAATACAGTTATATAGAGCTATTTTCATAAATGAAGAATCATTGTTATTCGAAATGATAATTTTTCGAGCTGGAAAAGGGAAGAGAAAAGTTCTGTCGCACCCTATCCGTTTCCCAGCTTTATGATTTTCTTACAAAAATTGTCAGAATTATTCTATTTGAAATTTTTCATCAAAAAGTCTTTTCTATTCATGCGTCAACTTTGAATTATGTCGTTGAAAAAAGTTTTTCTGTTTGAAACAGATGATTCAAACATTATAAATGAGCATAAATTCCTTAATCTTCAATAAAGTGTATTGGTATTATAGACCAATCGACTTGCCTCGAATTAAGGAATCTTTTCCGTGCTTGCATCAATTTTGAATTATGTTAGTGAAAAAAGTTTTACTATAAAAAACCGCGTTTTCAAATATTATGGATTATCATAGCTTCCTTACTCTGCAATCAAAGTTATCAATTTTATAGGTCAATCGATCCGACTTGAATCAACACATATTTTCTGTTCTTGCATCAACTTTGAATTATGTTAATGAAAAAAGTTTTACTATAAAAATCGATTTTAAAAATATATAAATAACCATAACTTCCCTACTCTTCAATAAAATGTATAAATATTGCAGGTCAATCGATTCGCCTCGAACCAAGAAATCTTTTTTATTCTTGCATCAACTTTGAATTATGTTAAAGAAAAAAGTTTTAGTATAAAAACCCGTATTTTCAAATATTATGCATTACCATACTTTTCTTACTATTCAATAAAATGTATCAGTATTATAGGTCCATCGATTCGTCTTGAATCAACACATCTTTTCTATTCTCGCATCAACTTTAAATTATGAGAATGAAAAAATTTGTACTATAAAATTTTTTTTTAAATATAATATAAATGACGATAACTTCCTTACTCTTTGATAAAATGTAATCATATTGTAGGTCAATCGATTCGTCTCGAACCAAGAAATCTTCTATATTCTTGTATCAACTCTGAATTATGTTAATGAAAAAAGTTTTACTGTAAAAAAACGATTTTCCAAATATTATGCATTGCCATATTTTTCTTACTATTCAATAAAATGTATCAGTATGATAGGTCCATCGATTCGTCTTGAATCAACACATCTTTTCTATTCTCGCATCAACTTTAAGTTATGAGAATGAAAAAATTTTTACTATAAATTTTTTTTTTTTTATATAATATAAATGACGATAACTTCCTTACTCTTTGATAAAATGTATTAATATTGTAGGTCAATCGATTCGTCTCGAACGAAGAAATCTTCTATATTCTTATATCAACTCTGAATTATGTTAATGAAAAAAGTTTGACTGTAAAAAAACGATTTTCCAAATATTATGCATTGCCATATTTTTCTTACTATTCAATAAAATGTATCAGTATTATAGGTCCATCGATTCGTCTTGAATCAACACATCTTTTCTATTCTCGCATCAACTTTAAATTATGAGAATGAAAAAATTTTTACTATAAAATTTTTTTTAATATAATATAAATGACGATAACTTCCTTACTCTTTGATAAAGTGTATCAATATTATAGGTCAATCGATTCGTCTTGAATCAACGCAACTTTTCTATTCTCGCATCAACTTTAAATTATGAGAATGAGAACATTTTTACTAAAAAATCGATTTTGAAAATATATAAATTACCATAACTTCCGTACTCTTTAATAACATTTATTAATATGGTAGGTCAATCGATACGTCTCGAACGAAGCAATCTTTTATATTGTTGCATCAACTTTGAATTATGTTAATGAAAAAAGTTTTACTATGAAAAAGAGTACTTTCAAATATAATGCATGACCATAGCTTTCGTACTCTTCAATAAAATATATTATTATTATAGGTCTATCGATTTGTCTCAAATCAAGGAATCTTTTTTATTCTTGCATCAACTTTGAATTATGTTAAAGAAAAAAGTTGGACTATAAAAAATCGTATTTTCAAATATTATGGATATATGCCAACGGCCATACCACGCTGAAAAACCCAGTTCTCGTCAGATCACTGAAGTTAAGCAGCGTTGGACGCGGTTAGTACTTGGATGGGTGACCATTCAAGAATACTGACATGAGTGCTGTTGGCACATCGTGGGTGTGGTGAGCCCACACTTGTAGTTATTTATAACTACAAGAAAAACCTAGAAACACTACCCGAATCGGGTAGTGTCACGCCTACCCTGAAAGGGAAATGGTTTATTGTTATATATATATATATATATATATATATATATATATATATATGGATTACCATAGCTTCCTTACTCTTCAATAAAATATATTAATATTAGAGGGCAATCGATTTTTTTTGAATGAACACATCTTGTCTATTCTCGCATCAACTTTAAATGATGAGAATGAAAAAATTTTTCCTATAAAAATCGATTTTAAATATAATATAAATGACGATAACTTCCTTACTCTTTAATGAAATGTATTAATATTATAAGTGAATTGATTCGTCTCGAACCAAGGAATCTTTTATATTCTTGCATCAACTTTGAATTATGTTAAAGAAAACAGTTTTACTATAAAAACCCTATTTTTCAAATATTGTGCATTACGATAGCTTTCTTACTCTTCAATAAAATTTATCAATACTATGGGTCAATCGATTCGTCTTGAATCAACAAAACTTTTCTTTTCTCGCATCAACTTTAAATTATGAGAATGAGAAAGTTTTTATTATGAAAATCGTTTTTTAATATAAAATAAATGACCATAACTTCCTTACTCTTTGATAAAATGTATTAATATTGTAGGTCAATCGATTCGTCTCGAACCAAGAAATCTTTATATTCTTGTATCAACTTTGAATTATGTTAATCAAATAAGTTTTACAATAAACACCGATTTTTCAAATATTATGCATTGCCATAGCTTCCTTACTCTTAAATATTATAGGTCAATCGATTCGTCTCGAATCAACACAACTTTTCTATTTTCGCATCAACTTTAAATTATGAGAACATTTTTACTATAAAAATGAATTTTAAATATAATATAAATGACGATAACTTCTTTACTCTTTGATAAAATGTATTAATATTGTAGGTCAATCGATTCGTATCGAACCAAGGAATCTTTTATATACTTGTATCAACTTTGAATTATTTTAATCAAAAAGGGTTTACTATAAAACAACGATTTTTAAAATATCATTCATTACCATAGCTTTTCAATAAAATTCATAAATATTATAGGTCAATCGATTCTTTTTGAATCAACACAGCTTTTCTATTCTCGCAACAACTTCAAAATATGAAAATGAGAACATTTTTACTATAAAAATCATTTTTCAATATAATATAACTGACCATAACTTTCTTACTCTCTGATAAAATGTATTATTATTATTGAAGGTCAATCGATTCGTCTCGAGCCAAGGAGTCTTGTATATTCTTGTATCAACTTCAAATTATGTTAATGAAAAAAGTTTTACTATAAAAAACCGATTTTCTAAATATTATGCATTGCCATAGCTTCCTTACTGCTCAATAAAATGTTTCAATATTATAATTCAATCGATTCGTCTTGAATCAACACATCTTTTCTACTCTCGCATCAACTTTAAATTATGAAAATGAAAAAATTTTACTATAAAAATCGATTTTAAATATAATATAAATGACCATAAATTCCTTACTCTTTGAGAAAATGTATTAATATTGTAGGTCAATTGATTCGTCTCGAACCAAGGAATTCTTTTTATTCTTTCATCAACTTTAAGTTATGTTAAAGAAAAAAGTTTTACTACAAAAAAACCGTATTTTCAAATATTATGCATTACCATAGCTTCCTTACTCTTTAATAAAATGTATCAATACTATAGGTCAATCGATTCGTCTTGAATCAACACATCTTTTCTATTCTCGCATCAACTTTAAATTATGAGAATGAAAAAATTTTTACTATAAAAATCGATTTTAAATACAATATAAATGACGATAACTTCCCTATGGTCTAATAAAATATATTAATATTATAGATCTATCGATTTGTCTCGAACCAAGGAATCTTTTTTATTCTTGCATCAACTTTGAATTATCTTCAAGAAAAAGGTTTTACTATAAAAAACCGTATTTTCAAATATTATGCATTACCATACCTTTCTTACTCTGCAATAAAATGTATCAATATTATAGGTCTATCGATTCGTCTTGAATCAACAAATCTTTTCTATTCTCGCATCAACTTTAAATTATGAGAATGAAAAAAATTTTACTATAAAAATCGATCTTAAATATAATATAAATGATGATAACTTCCTTACTCTTCAATAAAATGTATCAATATTATAGGTAAATCGATTCGTCTCGAATCAACACATCTTTTATATTCTCGCATCAACTTTAAGTTATGAGAATGAAAAAAGTTTTACTATAAAGACCCGATTTTTAATATATTATTGAGATATATTATTTCTAGAAATCCTTTGTTCAGTTTTAAGACATTAGTGGTGAAAATAAGCCCTCCAAATCTCATCAATTTATCTGCAACCGTTTTCAAGTTATCGTGTTCACAAAAAGGAGTGACATCCACACACAAACATCCGGAAAATTTCTTAGAACGTTGTATTACACATTTTTAAATTAAGGAGGGTTTAATTAAATAAATTAAAAAATTTCTGAAAATTTTACCATTACACCTGACTTTGAAAAAATGGCCTGACAATTCCAGATTTTCCAGTTTGGGTAGACTCCCTGATTACTAAATAGTATCTGACACATCTTATAAATTATGATCCCAAAAAACCCGCGAAAATCGGAGTCGTCTGAGTGGTTCTCATCGTGAATTCTGAAGTTCAAAGAGTGGAGGCTTATATGGAAAAAAAGGGGAGAAAGAACGATACGGAATCGGAGTAATTCAGACAAGGATAGAACATCCGCGTCTAGAGGAGGAAATTGTTTGGAAAGGAGAAACGGACAAGTGCGCCGACGCAGTAGCCGCGTGGCGCGCGACACGGAGGGTTTCGTTTCGGGAAGCATCTCGAGCACTGCATAGTCGCGACGGCAGCCACCGGCGCGCGAACCCTCATTTGGCACGGCCACGCGTTCGCAGAAAAGTTAGGTTTTCGAGCCACGTCAGGATAGTCTCTTAAGGGTACGATCGCCAAAATCTCGTTTTTTCCGGGCAATTTCGGGGTCAGTATTTTGACCGTATAGCAACACGTGGCGCGACGCACGCGGCCGGCTAGGCGCGAAAGAGGGGGGGAGGGGTGACAGCTAGTAAAAGCGTGAGGGAGAGAGAAAGAGGTAGGCAAAGAGAGAAAGATCCAGGGGAAGGGAGAAGATCAGGAGAGGGGGTAGAGGGAAAATGCGAAGGGACAAAAAAAGAAAGCGAGAAAATCAAAGGGGATAAGAGAGAAACGAAGAAAAATAGATTCCTCTACTCTCTCTTTCCTTCTTCCTCTTCTTCGTATTGTGTTTTCTTCTTTATCTTTGTTTTCTTCTACACACCTCTTCTCTTTTATCCTTTTTCTCACTCAAGATCTTCCTTCACCTTCTTTTTTCTTCTTCTTTTTCACCTCTTCGATTTGTTTCACCTTCCTCTTCCTCTTCTTACTTTTTCTTTTCCACTCTATTCTTTGGAGTCTTTATCTTGATCTGCCTCTTCTAATTCTGATTAAAAATCGCGAAGGACGGACGAACGAGCGACAACGACGAGCGAGTCGACGAGGAAGCGGGACATGCTGGAGCCACGCTGGAGACCCGTCCAGGTAGCTACGTCTTCATCCTGCACTTCTTGTTCGCACTTTGAAATTCGTGAATGATAGATTCAAATGTGTCCGCAAAACTGTCATGCCTGCTTTCTCGCCTGCTTGATCGTCAGAAAATTTGATTCCAAAATCGCACTATATTCTGCCTGTATTTCGCACCCTCACCCACCAATGCGTCCCGCCACGTGCGTCGCACCGGCTGCTTTACGTCACACGTCGTTGCTCGATCTTATGAGTTGTAGCTTAGATTCTTCGTTTCTCTCAAGCGCGATGTCGATTTTCGATTCCACTTTTTTTTCTTATGTCTCAGTTCCGAAAATATTTTTAAATTTTTTCATTAGATTTCCCTCGAGCTTTCCCATTATAGGATCATTCAAGCAACAAAGGATTCGATAAAAGCGTATTTTTGTTGAGAACACGGCCAATCAGAATCGTATATGAAGATTAGTTCCACATTTTTAATTTTTTATTAAAGCACCCCTTAGAATATTTTTCATTTATCACAGAAAAACGTGTTGTTTTGAGTTGCAACAGAAATGAGACACCGGAGAATGAGAATGTAGCTATGTATTCATTTGAGAACATAACAAATAACCTACAACACAAATAATCCTGCTGCTATTCTGTGATGTAGTTATTTGTAAACACTCGACAAATTATATTTGAATTTTCGATTTTGATTATTTAACCAATTTGTAGTTTATATTAATGAAAAATTAGAATTTATTTTTGTTCTACATTAGCTAGACGTTGATACGAGTATTTAGACAAATAATAATTTCCTTGATTTTGTTAAAATACAATAGAGTATTTGTATAATTGATCAAGAACCTAACTTTGAAGAACTTAGTCTTAGTTTAGGAAATTCTGATAAAGTCTTCAAAAACATATGCAACATATTGCATCTTTAAATTAAAAATATTAAATGATATCTACAAAATTATTTTGCTTATGTTCATAGATTCAGACCTTTTCAGTAAAATTGCTCCAAGCATTACAAATATTATTTCCCAGCTGTAAAACAATCTGAAAAGATTTGGCAAATCGAATTTTGAATAATTTTACTTTATACTTGTAAATTCACATATTTTGTGTTGCCACTATTGTATTCCAAACATAAAAATTAGAAAGTCTCCACAAACATTGTAGACATTTTTCAGAATGTAATATTGGATACTGAATAACAACATTTTCAAATTACCATTAATTAATATTAATTAATGATTTTTTTTGTCATGGCTTGATCTATGAAATATATCATGACCTTATTTAAATGTATACTGTGACCCATCACCTTGATAGCCCTTTGTCTCTCACTCGTCCACATAATCATATATACTGTCCATTACAATAGAATCTCATTACATTTCATTTATTCATAAAGCGCACTTATATAAGCGTTTTGAGTTAACACTGTTTCAATAGACTGTTTGTAACAGCCGCAAGGTCTTACAGAATAATTGTTTCTAAATATTATGATATTTAAAACTATTCTGTAATGTATTATTACTTTAGAATAATAGATATTCATCTATCCTGGTCCTATGGCACAAAAGAGTCTATGATAGGTTAAACTTCATTTTCAGAATTGTCTTTCATATTTAATACAGATATTTTAAATAAACTTTCTTTCATTCAAATTTGTAAATCGGATTCTGTTTTAAACAATCTCTAACGATAAAACGTTTTTCTTAATTTAAATGTGTTCTAAGTTTCGTTAATTTGAATGTTCAAAACTTGAAGAACAAACTTTTTTGCTGATCGTATCAATAGCAATCAGATTAATTTTAAAGGAGATTCTTGTATTTACTAAACCTATTCAATTATTATAAATGAATATCGTATTATAAGATAATTTCCGTATATTTTAAATAGTTCAAATTATATGAAACTTTGTATTCTCAACAATTCAGAAAGACAACCCCCGTTTACAAACTTGCTCAAGCATTCTAATTTAAATTAGAGCAGCTTGTATCATTTTCCTTAAACAAGATCATTACTATACTATCCATAACATTATTGTATGTTTATTATTTTTAGAAATGCTCTAATGCTATAAGTCCCTCTATCCGACGGTGCAAGGAATGTGAATGGATCCATATCTTAAAATCTCTTTAAGCTACGAACACTTTTCCGTTATGAAATCATTGAAATTCCTATTAAGAGATAAAGACTATTTTTAACTTATTGAATAAATAATTAGTAGCTTCTACCAGCTTCTACTGGTAGAAGCCACTAATGGATATTTATTAATTTAAACAGTCTAATGAAAATTATTTCCCTTAAAATGTAACTTATTGATTTCACTTTTATAGAAGCGTATGTGACTATTTAATAAAATATACGATTTTATTCTTCGTCAAGTCTCGATTTTTTATTCGATTTAGTAGCATGAAACACAGCTCAAACAATGCTCTTCGAAAACAGATTTAATTTAATTTGCATGTTACAGCAAAATGTACTTGCTTGGAATCGATTTTTCCGTGATGAAATATTTTACATTTTTCACTTCAGTCGTTAATTGACTGACAGGTGTTTCATGATGTGTCATCGCTTCTCTACAGATTCGATACTTGAAGCACAATTCGATATTCTATGTCCGATGTCTTTAGATAGATGTTCCACTGACCTTATCTGTACATATATGTTCTGTGAAAATTGGTATTTTAGATGATCAATATCGACTAATATCGAGAGAAATATTCTCTTTAATTTATTATATATGTCTTAATTAATTTGACAAGCTTTCCCTGTGTTTCCGCTTGTCTAAATCACTAAATTAAATAATCAGCCGGAATACGGAAATGGTCCAGTAAAGTGACGTATGACTATCTGACAAAGGTTTTTCAGCTATGCAATCTAAACATAATGTGATATTAGTGCTTTTTTTAACATCCAAATTCCCAATTTTATAGATTCTTCTATGCTTTATAGAGAAAGATATATGAAATAATATACTAAATAATATTAAATCAGAGTGTGACATTGGTAGATCATTACATCATTATCAGATCATAAATCCTTCTCTGGAAACTATCCTTTGCCATCACCCCAGTCTAGTACAGATATTTTTTTAACTTTCATAGCATCATATCTTCTATAATTTTCTGTAACATTCTTTTACCCTAAGCTGAGATGTTACTAGCTTTGGAATTTCGTTGCATCGTTTATCCCGAAAGTTGTCCGACGCAAGGGAGTATAGGGGTTGGGTGGCGTTTACACTTCAATCGGGAATGGTTCCATGGTACCTGGGAATAGGGGTGATTTTTTACCGAAGAGATATATTTGATAGAGGATAGATAGGGGGTGGCAAGAGACTGGGGAGTTCTGAGGTGGGTTTGGTAGGTGGAACAACGCAGAGACGGAGGCGGTCCTACCCTTCTTGGGGGCGTTAAAGATGTGGGTGGGGTTGCCACCCCCGCTTCAACCCTTCCTTCCACCCCTCGAAAACCCCCAAGGACCCGCTGTACCCTTCGATCCCATATTCGCCGATCGACTTACCTTACCCCTCTTCTCACAAGCTGCTGTATCAATGTGCCATCTGCTAGCTGTTTCTCCAATTTTAACGTAAGCTTCAAGCCTCCAGAATCGTTCTTCAATTTTGGTATCAGATGACCAGTTTTAGCTCAGGAAGATGATTTAATTCAGTCCGTAAGGTTTTTGAGTGAGAGTGTTAGTTGATTCAGTTCTTTCAGGATTCAGATTAGGTTAAATAATTTTGAATGTTAAGGGAATCGCAGTTTGACTCAAGTTTTAATTTGGTAGATGTGGATCCAATCCTACTGCTTACTTGTATGTACGTACAGGTAAATGAGATTCAGATCAGGAGGAAAACTTAGGAAACTTAAATATTGTAGGAAGATTGATGATTCTGTATTTTTTTTTTTTTTTTTTTGATGTCACCTGATGATAAAGTGCATGGAGGGTATTTAATTTTGTTATTAGATGACCAGTCTCAAGTCAGTTGATTCTGTTTTGTCACGATTCATTTATATTAGGATCAGGTATTGGAAATATAAAGGGAATCGCAGTTTGACTTAAGTTCGAATTTGGCACTGGAGGTGCACCCAATCCTACTTTTTGCTTACCAGTACCTACATAATGTTAGGAAGTCGTTAGCAAGAAACAGATCCGGAGAAAAACTAACGATAATGAGGTATTTTAGAAACATTGATGATTCGATGACACATGATGATAAGGTGCACAGACGGGTTTTCACTCTTTTTAGTGTCAATCATGTTAGTTCTATATTTTGTTAGATCCTCGCCATAAAGGTTGCACCTATCCTTTCTTTGCTGTCAGGATCAAGATTTGCATCCACAAAGAGACTCGCAGTTTGATTCAAGTTTGAATTTGGTACTGAAGATGAATCCAATCCTGCTTCTTGCTTACCAGTGCCTGCATGCTAGTAGGCACTCGTAATCAAGAATCAGATCCGGAGGAAAACATGAAAAACTTGCTCGATGATTTGATGATACCCGATGATAAGGTGCACAGTCAGTTTTTTTCTCTTTCATGTCAATCATGTTGGTCATATATTTTGTCAAGTTCCCACCATAAAGGCTGCGCCCATCTTTTCATCTCCTCCGACGCTTGCAACGGGGATGCACACAAGAAGAGCTATCTCAGTGAAATCCAGGCAAGCTCATGCACACACTCACATCCCCGTTTTCGCGCTTGCTTGGCGCGGCACAGCATCCCTCTCGGCCACTTCCGGCCAGGTCAGGCTCCACCCACTTTTATATTAATCACGTCTTGGTTCGCTCCTGCCTCCGTTCCCCGTCTTGCTTCCCGGTGAGCGATTTTCTCTCGCAGACGCCTGGGAACCACACCTTTGCCGTTGGCTTATTCATGTCCTTCTGCTACCAACTTTACCCACCCCCACACAGGAAAGCTTGACGACTCCGTTGTAAACGGCCGCTGCACCTTTGGTGATGGCAGCGAAACTGCGAGCTTTAGGAATATAGCATATTCGACGGTGGTTCTTGGCAAAGTTTAGGCACTGCGACCCCTCGGATTCTCAATGACTTTGTGCCGTTGATAGGGTCGTAAGGAAACTACACGCCCGTATAACAGTTTCTAATAAAAGCGACCAGCATTTCCACCTTTATGAGATAGGTACTGAATCTGTTTCGTACGGATGTTGCACAAACCGTTGGCTTATAATCTTAGATTCTGGGTCATTATAAAAAGCATGGACAACTTTGTGTCCTCTTGCTTTCTTTTCTTCTAATAGTAATTATTTTCAGAATAAACATTATAAAAGCGACCAGCATCTTCACCTTTACGAGATAGGTACTGAATCTGTTTCATAGGGATGTTGCACAAACCGTTGGCTTGTAATCTTAGATTGTGGGTCATTATAAAAAGTATGGACCTGTTTGTGTCCTCTTGGTTTCTTTTCTTCTAATAGTAATTATTTTCAGAATAAACATCATACATCAACTTTTCTAATAAAAGCGACCAGCATTTCCACCTTTACAAGATAGGTACTGAATCTGTTTCATAGGGATGTTGCACAAACTCTTGGCTCATAATCTCAGATTCTGGGTCATTATAAAAAGCATGGACCAGTTTGTATCCTTTCGGTTTCTTTTCTTCTGATAGTAATTATTTTCAAAATAAACATCATGCATCAATTTTTCTAATAGAAGTGATCAGCATTTCCACATTAACGAAATGGCTACTGCATCTGTTTCATAGGGTAATAGTAATTATTTTCAGAATAAACATTATAAATGAACAATTAGACTTCGGTATTATTTCAGATTCGAGATGTCCTGTTTTCGAATAGGATAAATTCATGATGTTATTTTCAATACAAAATAAAACAAAAAGAGACCGGAAATTTTTGTTATCTATTAAAAAATCAGCCTGGATTATACATGAATAATTATACCATCACCCCATCTTCAGAACTTTAAAAGAAATTTGAATCCTAGTTCATATTTCCCTGAGAAATTCTCTTCAACTATTTCTTAAAGAGAGTGGTATATCCCAAAAATTGACTTTAAGACAGGTGAATATTCTTTTTATCTTATCTTTAAAAATTAAAATGTTTAATTGTTAGTTTTTGTAGAGCTTTCAGATTAATTCGAACCCTTCAACCTTTGAAAAATATTAGTAATAATAAGAGATATGAGTGACATTTCGTCGTACAATATTTATTTATAGAAACAGGTTTATCCAGTATTCATATCGTTGTAAAGGTTTCTGATCATCTATTTCCGAAACAGCCTTAAAGCATCGAAATTCATATCATTCTTGTGCAAATTTAATGACTTGTATTCGTGTATTTACTCTTTGAGAGGAAATATGAAAATATTGAAGATTTATTTATTGCCATCACTGCACACAACATCGTGTCGGGATATGTGACTGAAATGTCGATAACGAGAATGCTTAATACTTTTATCTGAAAGGACGAATCTTCAAAAAAGCATTTTGAGTACTTATGTTTCGCCTTTGAAAAAATCAGGCTCCATTATTAAACAAAGTTTTAAATATTGGTAGTTTTTCTAATTATTGAAACAGTGATTAATAATTTCAATTGTAAACGTTTCAAATCAAACAATTTTATATTAGGAAATATTTTGAAATAAGTACAATATTTCGAATAGAGTGAAAAGGAATTAAACTGTTATCATTTCTGAATAAAAGTGTTTCAAATTGAATAAGTTAACATTGAGAATGCTTGAAATAAGAAAATTTTTAATCAGTAGCTGTCAAATTTCAAAATTTTCATTTTGAATTGAATCAATTAATCTTACAATAAAATATTTTTCAATTTTAAATTAATATATTTTTTTAAATCTGCAACTTAAAGTCGGACAATTTTCAGATATTACATTGAAAATTTAAAAAAATACAAAAGAGGATCGCTATGATTTCAATTTTTGGAATTGAACAATTTTGAGCCTTTCCATTTGAAATTGTTTTTTTAAATTTCATTTTCACTATTATTATACAATTAAACCAAATCCATTGCAATGGCTCGTTCCAAAATCTTCTTATTGTTAATACTTGAATTTAACAAAATTAATTAAAATTCCTTTGAACAACAAACAAAACAAATTTAAACTAACAAATCCAAACATCTTTGTACGCTTAAAATTGAAACCAAATAAATTAGAATATTTCAGTCTGAAATTATTAAATATAAAACTTAGTAACATTGAAATAAAATAATAATTAAATCAAAATAATTTAAATGATTTAGCACATTTGAATCTAAAATATTTATATATAAAATTGACTGTCAAGGCTTTCAATATGAAATTTTGCAATTTTTAAAAATTCAATAGTGTCGAAATTGTCCTGACATTTTTGATAATTGAATTTGAAACTACAACATAGTGAAATTTGATATTCGAAACCTCCAAAAATTAAGAATCTTCAAACCAAATATTTTCGAATTTAAGCTTTTGAAGCAAAAATACTTTAGTTTTGAAGCCTAAAAAATTAAACTGTTTTAGAATTGCACATTCAGAACTATAATTTTAAATTGAAATTATAGAAATTCCAAATTATTGTATATTTTTTTACTAAAAAATGTGATTTCTGTCAAAAAAATATCTTTGGCACTTTAACCTTTTAAAATAATATTTTTTTTAAATATTGTGTTACTTTACAGTTTAATTATTTTGAAAACTTTGAAAACGATATCCTTCCTGATGGAAAACTTTCAAAGTTAATGAATTCAAACTTGGAGCGTTAAAAATTAAACAATTCCAAACTAAGTCATTGAAAATAGATAATTTTCAAAAAATGCATCGCGATGGATGAAATTCAATTATTTTAATATAATATGCAAAATTAATAACCTTCAGAGTACCAAAACAAAATTCTTAAAAATATGTTATTTTTTTATAAATGTCTACTTTACTTCTCTCATTTGAACACTCATTTCATAACTGCGAATAAAATTTATCAGTACTAAATATTAACTAAAATAATTTTGTGAAACCGGCTTCCTAAGAAAGACCATCTGACAATCTTTTTTCAACATCAACCTTTTTTTAATTTGTATGTATATGAACTTTATAACAGAAATAACAAACTATAATGTTAGCAATCGTTTTTTTTTTTTTTTTTTAATTAGTTATGTATGGTTTTAGCATTTGCGGTCAAGGAATATGATGAATGACTCTTCACAAAAAAAAAATTTGTCCCATAAAAATTGCGTTTTGAAAACGTTGTACAGTTCAAAATATATAAATTACAATCCGTATATTTTGTAACAAAGTGTTTATTTTGTTATAAAAGCTGCACAAATCCAAGGTAATAGATTCAATAATTCAATAATATTTTATTAAGCTAGATGTTTTCCTTCGTACGATCCTATTCGAATTTTTCTCCTACCTCTGGTGTTTTTGAAATATACCATTTGTCTAATTATTGAGGAATCATCTTAAACGGATTAATCATGTTTTCCTCACTTACTCCTCACTTAAGATCAAATTTTTTTGAAAAATATAAATTTAAACACCTTTCTCCTATATAGTGCATACCGTTTCTACCAGAGAAACAATACCTGTTATCATTGCCAGGTCGAGCAACAAACATGGGACACATGCTTCTCTGGAGTTTCATGTATTGACATACATACACACAAACTACAAACAAACAAAACTCGCTTCCGGGGGTCGAATGTGCATGTAACAATCTATATTCAGATATTGCTTCCATTGTCAGACTATGTATCGCGAATGCTTCGCCTCCACTTCGATTAGAACCCACCACCCACCTTTCACCGATACTTCGGAGGCACTTCATGCCACTTCATCCTCTATGGGTATCAATTTTCAATGGAATCGTTTTCTCTTCACCACGCACGCAACAAATGAATGCAAAAAAATGCATGTTACTCGCTATAGCCTAGGATTATCGAGTATCCCGATTTCGTCAATAAGATTTTTCTTTTTTTGAAAAACTAGTTTTCCAGATGAACCATTGTTTTTTAACTATTCATCTTTTCAGTTTCCTGATTTTTTTGTCATTTTAACCTAATTGGCCTTTATAGAAACATTTCAGAGTGTTTCAGCCTCAGTAGGACACTAAAAAAAAGATTCTTTGATTAAAAGAAAAATATTCATTGGCTTTTAATCAAAAAAAGTTTCTTTGATAGAAAGAATTTTCATTGCTTCAAAGAAATAGCTTTTTGTTTTTTGTTTTAAGTTGCAACAGTTTTGGTACACGAAAACAAATTAAGGAACGATGGTAATTTTCATTGTTCGAAATGAGATGCAGCAACTTTAACACCAATGGTTTTCTGTGAAGGAAGTTTTTATGAATCCAAGAATCTTTTACTTTAGTGATAAATGACCATAATGAATGCAATTACCCTTTAAAAATACAAATCTTTCATGTACAATGAAAGGTACAATGAAAATTTTCTTTGATCAAAATGAGATGCAGCAAATTTAACATCAATGGTTTTCTGTGAAGGAATTTTCTTTGAATCAAATAATCTTTTTTCTTAGTAATCAATGATTATAATGTATGCAATTACGCTTCAAAACATACGAATATTTTGTTTGCACCATGAAACGAAACATAAAAATTTTCATTTTACAAAATGAAATGCAACAAATTTCACACTCATGGTTTTCTGTGAAGGAATTTTCTTTGCATCAAATAACCTTTTTTCTTCGTGATCAATGAACATAATGAATGCAAACACACGAAAAAAAACAAATATTTTCCTTGAGACTTAATTATATTTTATAGGATATAGGATTATGTTATGGGATTATAAGATTATATTTATAGGATTATTATTATTGTATAGGAATAATTTTCGAACTAATCATCAAACTAATTATCGAACCAATTATCGTTACCGTTACATATCGAAACAATTAACTAGTTATCCTTATTTCTATTGTTTCAAGAAGTAACTTTTTTTAAGTTACTTTTGCACAAAGTTCTACTATCGTTACCTTCTTCGTTCAGACAAGTCTAAAACCTTCAATTTTAATTTAATTTTTAATTTAAAAAAAATTGAAGTGCCTTAAATTTTGAAGAGCCTCCAGCTCAGAAATGTTGTCTTCTTCATTTGTTTATTTACAAAACTTTTACTTAAAATATGAAAAAAGGTTTGACTAATATTTGTTACTAAACAATAACAATTAAGAGCTTTTGACACATTTTCCTAGTAAAGTATGACTATTTACGTGACTGTCACAAGATTTAGTGGAAAAAGTAGTTTTTTCCCAAAGTAAATTGCCTAATTTTTGAATTTGTTAATAATATTTCTTCCAAGAAGAACAAATATTTTATTTATATATTTTTTTAAAGTTTTTAATTATATTTTATCTTATTATTTATAGACATTCAGTTGAATCTTCAACTAAAGGAAAAGAATTTTTAACAAGAGTTGAATTTTCAATTAAGAAAGAATTTTCAGACAATAAAGAAAAAACTTTTTATCCAAAATGTTAATTATATTAATTAATTATAATAAACGAAAAGATTGATTGGCTACTAATAAAGAATAATTTTATACTAATAAAGAGGAATTCTCAACAAAATCCATATTTTTTTAACCAAATAGTTGAATTTTCAACCAAGAAGAACAATTTTGTACCAAAAAGTACCAAATTTGAACCAAATATTGGAATTTTCAACAAATTTCATAAATTTTCTACCAAATAGTTGAATTTTTAAACTAAAGAAGATCAATTTTTAACGCAAAATAGAATAGTTGAATTTTCATTTAAAAAAGTAATTAAAAAAAATTCTAAGAAACACTTGAATTTTCTATTATATAGTTAAAATTTCAACAAAGTTTTTGAATTTCTAACCAGATAGTTTAATTTTCAGTTAAAAAATTAACTCTAACCAAAAAAAGAATTTTCAACAAAGTATTTTAAATTTCATCTAATGAGATGAATTTTCAACTAAAATTATGAATTTTTAACAAAAATTTTTTTTTTTTAAGAAAGTAGATAGATTTTCAACCAATGAGTTCAATTTTCAACAAAAAATGTAATAATTGATATTTCAACCCTAAAAGATGTTAATTTTAAATCCGAAATAGTTGAATTTGTCCAAAAAATACAAATTGTCAGCAAAGTTAGATTTCAACCAATGTTCAACCAAACAAACAAAAATTTTCTATAGAAAAAAAAGCAAATTTTTAACTAAATAATTCATTTTCAACCAAATAATTTAATGCTTAAACAAACAAACAAAAATAATTATCAACCAAAAATAAAATAGTTCAATTGTCACTTTAAAAATATCCATTATTAACCAAGAAGAAATTAATTATCAACAAAATAGTCTAATTTTCAACCAAAGAAATGTATTTTTAACTAAAATAATGAATGAAAACAAAAAAGTTAAGTTTCAAACGAAACAGAATAATTTTCAAGCAGGCAGTTGCAGTTTCAACCAAAATAAAGATGGAATTTCTACAAAAAAAAAGATGAATTTGCAAATCAAAAAATAAACAAAATTCAATCATTTTATTGAATTTTCAAGTGGCAAAGACGAATTTTCAAAAAACAGTTATATTTCTAAACAAAAAGGATGACTGTGAAGCCTGTGATAGATAAATAGAAATTTTGATAAGTTATAAACTAAAGAATAATAGTTTATAATAAACATCGAAGTTCATTTTTATTACTTTTAAAATATTAAGTTAGAAGACTGGAAATTTCGAAAATAAAGTGTCGGAATACGTAACATTTTAGGTCCTAAATAAATGATAAAATTGCACGATTGTTCGACTAAACACTTATTGTTATTAACACATTTCATTTGCTAATTTTATGAAACTTAGTAGATTTTGGGGGTTCGAAGAAAATCTCAAGGTTTCTTACATAGGGTGGGGGGGGGGGGGGGTCAGAAAAAAACCTAAAGTAGTTGGTGGATGATCCCTCATTTGTTTATTAATTTATTACTGCTTCGTGAATTCCTGATCACTACAGGTAACATTACTAATAATGTTACTATGTACTGCAAACATTATTTGTTAAATTACTAGTACTAGTGTTAGAATTATCAATAAAGTGACAGAAATGTATTTAAATTTAACGTACAAGGTACTCTAGAAAGCACTAGATTGCGCTGATAATAAAATCTGTTTAACTTTTGTTTTTTTAGTGTGTTAGATCTGACTTTAGAATGAAAAACAATTTAATAAATGTGACAAACTTCACAAGTGATAATGTTGATCTCACATAAAGCACAGTTACTGAGAAATTTAGTAGGAAATCTGGACACTTCTCGAGACCAAAATGATCTTATGTTTAGGGATATGTAGTCAAATAGCGGAACTTCTCAAGAAAAGAACGAGACACTTCAAAAATAAAAAGACTGCTGAAGAATTCAGAAGGTTGCCTTGTAGGCTGATCAGTTTATCTTAAGCATGACAAGGTACAGAGTTTTCCAAACCTTGTGAATGAGAGTGAACTAGTTCAGAAGCACTGTCCTTTAGGAGCGTATAAGTGTCAACCAACAAGTTTACAATAAAAAAAAAATTTTCACTAGGCGCGACTAGTAGGAAAGCTTAGAGAAGTGACCAGTAACTCAAGAAACTCTTTTAATATTCCTCGCGTTATTTCTTTCTCGTAAGAAAGTCAGATTCATTCAAAGTGACTGAATGAAGCACCGAACACATACTGAACTGAAGCTCTGGTGAGAAGTAGATGGTCTGCATGGTATAGGATATACATGGTGGTTTTAGCTTCGAAGGATCATCTTATAGATTTAAGAATTAAATCTTAGTTTTGTTTGGGTGTTGAACGATTACGAACAGTCGTTCGATCTATAGATACAATTGGCAAAGCAGAAAGAGAACAGGAGAAAATGGACAAACAATATTCAAAATATCCTGATTTAACATAGTGATTCCAATGGGACGCAAATGCTCATCTGGAAAATTGCCAATTTTCTAATACCATCTGCGATATTTGGTTAGACCCGACTGATAGGAAAGCTTAGAGAAGTGACCAGTAACTCAAGAAGCTCTTTTACTATTACCTGCGTTTTTTCTTTCTCCTAAGAAAGTCACATTCATTCAAAGTGACTGAATCAAGCACCGAAAACATACTGAACTCTAGTTCTGGTGACAACTGATGGTCTGCATGGTATAGGGCATACATGGTGCTTTTAGCTTCAAAGGATGATCCTATAGGTTTAAGAATTAAATCTTAGTTTTGTTTGGGTGTTAAAGGATTAAGAACAGTCGGCCAATCGATAGATACAATTAGAAAAGCAGAACGAGGACTGGAGAAAGCATACAATACTCAAAACATCCTGATTCAGCATAGTGATTCCACTAGAATGCAAATGCGTTTTCATCTGGAAAATTGATAATTTTCTAATACCATCTGCGATATTTGGTAGAACACTCGACTATGTGTCACGAAGCGATTCGTAATTGTCAATAAAACAGACATTGACACCGAACGTAACTATGGCAAGTATATGCCAACATGCTGAATGTCCGCGTGTTGATTTGTTACGTTGTCGGATGCTGTGGATTCGATGATTTGCCGATCTATGACTCCGTGTCAAATATGCTCGCACTCGAACCTACGACACGGGAATGCGTCCATTCATTTGGGATCTCGGGGACGCGTTACATTAAATTATCATCGTGATTGCCATTCGACATGCGGGCCTCTCTACGCTTGGCACGATGAGTTACACGTTCGAATCAGTTCACTCACGGGGAGAACACGACCTACAATTTCAAAGATGATGTTAATCTGTTTTTACATTTCAGGTTTAGATGCTATCCTACCCAATCGTTTTGAATTATTGTCGTTTGGGCTTCCTCTACTAACTGCTTTATTGCAGAGAAAAATATTATCAATTCGCTGTGTGACACCCTTTTCAAGCTTGCAGTAAACATTTATCATAACAAATTAATTACAATAAATTAATAAATTTTTTAGATAGAAAGTAATCATAACAGCAAAAATAGAAGTTTAGAAAAACGTATAGCATTTAAATCATTACCTGACATCAATTGGAATGAAAATTGAAAGAGCTGTTGATTTGGGTGAAAAGCAGTTTATCGGATCATCCCTTATCCCAACAATGTGATTCAATATCCAAAAATTCATTTGAAACATGAATGAAAATGTAATTTGTATATTAATGTTGACATTGGCAGCCATTATTATCACTGTGAAAATAAAGTAAATCATAATTATGTCAAAACAACATTTTTGATGAATTTGGAGAAAATTTTGAAGAGCAGAAAAGCTTGGAACAGTCAAATTTCAACAAGTGTTCACGAAGTCATCCATCAAAGGTCAATTAGCACATTCTTAAAGTCAATGAATATGGACATTAATCATAAAGCGCTCAAATCAAAAATCCATTAGAAACAAAATTGTACATTAAAATTAGTTCTTACATAATGAACTATAGAAATCTGGAAGTTTGGAATTATCATACCTAAGATTAACGCACTTATTTTCTTTGTTATGTAGAAAGATTCAATAGTTTAACGTTTATTTAAATTTTTTCACAAGCTAGAATTTTTGGATGTTGAAAATCAAAATCATGACCAGTCTCAATTCTATTATTTGAAGTGCCGTAATATTATCTATATTTGAATTATGACGTTGATGTTCTTTAATTCTATAATGTAATGGTCTACCTTTGTGTCCAATGAAACAACAGTTACAGTTTAAACAGTCGAACAAGTAAACAATATTTCTTTTATGTTAGATATCTAGTTTAGCCTTAGGGGATGGAAATAAGTTGAAATTAGACTTTTTTAGTTTTGTAATCAATTTAGGTGGATAAACATGACTAATCAAAATTTGTTGCAATAATTTGATGTTCGATGGTCTAAATTGTAAGGAAAATAATTGAATAGCTCTGTCTATAAGTCCAGAAATCATCCCTTTCTTTTAAGACCATGGATGTTGTGATAAAGAATGTAAATATCTACCAGACCAAGTTTCTTCGTGGTACCAATTCGTTGGAAGAGTTTCATATTCAAGATTTAATTCATAACTGTTAAAAATATCTGAAAATTCTTGTAGTTTTTGTTTAGGAATGATCATGAAAATATCATCAACATACCTTTTATAAAAAGGTACATTAAAATTGAGTGAAGATAAACAATCGATTTCAACGGCTTCCATGACAATATCAGATATTGCTGATGATAATGGAGAACCCATACCTATTCCATCTATTTGTTTGAAGTTTTTATTATTAAACTTAAAAAATGTGGATCTGAGGGAAAACTCTACTGAATTTAAAAATCATCTGTGGGTCTAATAGTATTATTTTTGATACATTTTAGAGCTGAATTGCTAAAAATAGTGGCAAATAAGTTAACAACATCCAGTGACACAAGAATGTAATGTTGTGGCATTATAGAGTTTTTTAGGCATTTGACAAAATCACAGCTATTTTTTGCATGGTGCTCTGATTTTCCTGTTATCAATCTCAAATGGTCAGAAAGAAACTTAGCTTATTTGGAAGTAAAACTATTTATGGTAGACACAATTATTCTAAAGGATTTCCCTTTTATCCCCACTCTGGGGATAGTAGTGGCATTTGGTTTTAACTCTTTAGCTTCTTTAGATGATATATATGCTTTTCGATCCAATCTATTGATAATAATATTATTAGATTTCTCAGTAATGGCCGTATACTTAAATTTACTTCTTTAAATTTAGCTTTATCTGATAGTAAATTTAATATTTGTTTAATATATTGAGATTTACTTATAGGGAAGATTATAGGGAAGCGGTGTTACGGGCAACTGTTAGAATAAGGTAAAGAACCAATTACCGAGGGGGGACCATTTCTTACGGAAACAGTTGATTTATTTTTACCTAAAACCTAAATATGTTTTTTCTTGTAAAAGTCATAAAATGAGTATCATTTAGGCTTCTGAATCAAACAAATTAAGTGTACGTGCAAAAATATTGAAAATAAATAGAATTTTATCTTCGATCTCGGACAACAGGATCCACCTTGGTAATTGGTAGACGTTTCAACCAAAAAGTTTTAACATTTAACCAACCATTTTTGGATTTTATCATTTGGTTCCATTAACTCAGTTCCCATTCAAGCGAAAACAAGAAAAAGGGGAAAGAGGGGAATATTAAAAAAAAATTTATTTTTTATTTGGTTGAAAGTTGAACCACTATGTTAAAAATCAGTTTTTTGGCTGAAAATTCATCATACTAGTTGAAAATTCATCTTTTGTTAGTAAATTAATTATTAATAAATATTATTAATAATCAATTAATAATAATATTAATTAATAATTTTATTTAATTAGTACGGAATTTATGCAGGTTTTGAAATTAAATTCCAGGTCATTTCCAGGCTTTTCAAGGGTTTTAAATCAAATTGACAACCTAGCAATATACAAATTGAAATATCCTGGGCAACTTTTTTCCTATGGGCGCAATAGGGGCTGACCATGAAATACCTTCTCTACTTAATCGAAAGAAATATCCATCATCACAGGAACTTTTGTTATTACATATTTAAAGTTTAGGGGCCGTCAAGGAACTAAGTTACCGATTTGAGGAAGGGGTCGCGTGAAAAATGACGATTGGCAACTAGGAGGGGGGGGGGGGCAGTGGAAGTAACGCTACCCCTTAAATTTCACCTCTTTTCCCATTTTTTAAAGAATTTTTCTTTTTTTCTTGTTTTTCTTGTTTTTTTAGCTTAAATGCGTTTGGTTAAAAACTATACTATTTGGTTGAAACATTAATTATTTGGTTTAAAGTTCAACTATTGTAATGAAAAGTAATATATTTTGTCAAAAATGCAACTAATTGATTAAAAGTTGAACTACTTCGTTAACAATTTTTTTTTTTTTTTTTTGAAAATTCTTCTCTCTGGTTGAAAATTAAACTATTGCATTTTTAGAAAATCATTCTTCTTGGGTAAAAATTTATCTTTTGGGTTTTGGGTATTCAACTCTTTTGTTGAAAATTAATTTCTTTGTGAAGATTCATCATTTTAGATGAAGATTTAACTATTTATTGAAACTTCGTTTTTTTCGGTTGAGAACCAACTTTTTAAATTAAAATGTAACTATTCCATGTTTCTTTGAAAATTGTTAATTTTAATTTAAAATTGGTTTTTTGGTTAAAAAGTAATTTTTTCATCTGAAAATTTAACTGTTCCATTTTTGGTTGGAAATTTATACTTCACAGATTGAAAATTCAACTATTTCATTGAAAATTCCGGTATTTTGTTGAAAATTCGTCCTCTTCAGTAGAAAATTAATCTTCTTGGTTGAAAATTTAACCATTTTAGTGACCAAATTCTACTGTTTTTGATTGAAAATGAAAATATTTTTTGGTAGAAATATCAACCATTACATGTTTAGTTGAGAATTCAACTTTTTTGGATAAAGAATCATCATTTTAGTTGAAAATTAATTACTTCATTTTAAATTAACTTTTTTGTTCAAAATTCATATTTTTGGGTGGAAAATCCAACTGTTTTTTTAGAGAATTCTTCTTTTCGGCCTAAAAATTCCACAATTTGGTAGAAAATTAAACTGTTCGGTTTAATATTATTTTTTGGTTGAAAATTCATATTTTTTGTTGAAAACTCACATTTTTTGTTGAAAATTAAACTTCAAAAAGCAACAATTTGGTTGTAAATTGATGATCATTTTTGTTCAAAGCTTCACCCGCTTGGTTGAAAGTTGAAATAATTTATTTAAAATTCAATTTTTGAAAGATTAACATCTGTGGTAGAAAATTTAACCTTTTTATTGAAAATTAATTTTTCTATCTGAAGATTTAACTATTCCATTTTTGGTTTGTTTTCGATGAAAATTCATCTTTTTGGTTGAGAAATCATATTTTTGGTGGCAAACTAATATTTTGGTTTAAAATTCAACTAATTGGTTAGAAAATTAACTATTTTTATGAAAATATAACTGGCTAGTAAAATATTAACGTTTTTGTTGCAAAATAATATTTTCGGATTGAAAATTCATCTTTTTTGTATAAGATAATTCGTCTTTTTACTTCAAAAATCAACAGTTTGGTTGCAAATTGATGTATTTTTTGGAAAATTCGTCTTTCTTGATAGAACATTAATTTTCTTCTTGGAAAATTTATCTTTTTGGTTGAAAATATAACTATTTGATTAAAAATTGATCTTTTTCGTTGGAAAATTCAACTACTTTGTTGACAGTTGAACTACTTTATTAAAAATTCACTTGTTTAAGATTAACCTCTTTGGTAGAAAATTTAAACTTTTTGTTGAAAATTCAATTTTTTATCTGAAAAATTGTCTTTTTTGGATTGAAATTTATCATTTATATGTTAAAAATTACATTATTTTTTATAAAATGCATGTATTTTGTTGAAAATTAATATTTTCGGTTGAAAATTGTACTATTTGGTAAAAAAATTCGTCTTTTTGATTGAATTGAACTGGTTGAAATTTTTTTATTTTATTTTTTTATTATTAATTTTTAAAACTGAAAGTTTGACGATTCTATTTTTGGGCCGAACACTATCTTTTCTAGCTGAAAATTCAACTATTTGGTTTAAAATTCGTTTATTTCAATAAAGTCATTTTTTGGTCGAAAATTCAACTATTGTGTTAAGAATTCGCCCTTTTGATTGAAAACTCTTTCCTGGTTAAAAATGATCTTTTTCGTTGAAAACTAAACTGCCTTCGAAAAAATCCTCTTTTTGGCTTAGAAATTTCACTATTTGGTTAAAAGTTCAACTAACATATTTGGTTAAAAATTCCTCTTTTTTTTGCTTGAAAGTTCAACTATTTGGTTGTTAATGGAACTATTTAGTTAAAAATTAATTTTTTTGACAATTAGTCCTTTGAGTTGAAAATTCATCTCTTTTAGCAGAAAATATATTTTTTTAAATCTTAGGAATATAAAGTGTTTCATATTGAATTCAATATGGTATTTACATTCATTTTATTTTAAAGTATGTATTTCACAATTTTCGTGATAATTCACTCTATTTCCTCTGCTTGAGAGAATTATGGACTACGTTACATTTCGGTGGGGGTAATGACAAAACTTCTATGGTTAACAGGGGGGGGGGGGGTATAAAAAGTCCAAAATAGGTAACGTACTTCACAGAAAAAAATTAAGTTACGAAATGTTGCAGGTAATCGGTCAAGCAGGTTCAACGCGAGGTGGACACTCCAAACTGAGGTAAACTTTCCATGACGAATCACGACGGAAAGTTTACCTCAGATTGAAGTAGTCAGCTGACTATTAACCTTCTTAAACGAGTACCTGCAACGTTTCATACCCCCAGCATTTCTATATTTGTTAAAATCTCAAATCTAAAATCCTTAAATCTAGTCTGAATGACCCTTTCATTAAACGCAAATTGCATAAACAATTGTTTTGTACAAGATTTGAAAGCAGAGAAGCATTTCTATATTTGTTAAAATCTAAAAGCCTCAAGTATAGTCTGAATGACCCTTTCATTAAACACGAATTGCATGAACAATTGTTTTGTACAAGATATGGAAGCAGCAAAGCATTTCTATATTTGTAACCTCTTTTTGAAATGCACCTGGAAAGTTTACCTCAGATTGAAGTAATCAGCTGACTATTACCCTGCTTAAACGATTACTTGCAACGTTTCATACCTCCAGTTTTTTTCTCTGTTTTTGGACGAACCATCACCTCAAATCTAGCCTGAATGGCCCTTTCATTAAACTCAAATTGCATGAACAATTGTTTTGTACAAGATTTGAAAACAGAGAAGCATTTCTATATTTGTTAAATTTCTAAAATCTCTAATCTAAAATCCTCAAATATAGTCTGAATGACCCTTTCAATAAACACAAATGGCATAAACAATTGTTTTGTACAAGATTTGAAAATAGAGAAGCATGTCTATATTTGTTAAAATCGAAAATCGAAAATCCTCAAATATAGTCTGAATGACCCTTTCATTAATCAAAAATTGCATAAACAATTGTTTTTCACAAGATTTGAAAGCAGGGAAGC
>CAKNYM010047787.1:58614-73370 GCA_932195095.1 Andricus curvator
ATTCCTTGAATTATCCGAATTTCTGGAATTCTCTGAATTCCTTGAATCCTCCAAATTCCTTGAATACTCTGAATTCTGGGAATTCTATACATTCTGTAAATTCTCTGAATTCCTTGAATTTTCTGAAATCCTTGAATTTCTTGAATTTTCTGGATCCCTTCGATTCTCTTAATTCCTTAAATTATCTGAATTCCTTGAATTCTGTCAATTCAGTAAATTCTCTGAATTCTGTAAATTCCTAGAATTCTCCGAATGCTGTAAATTTTCTGAAAGCCTTGAACTGCTTGAATTCCTTAAATTCTCCGAGTTCCTTGAATTCTCTTAATTCCTTCCATTTCCTAAGTGCTCTGAAATTCCTGAATTTCTGTGAATTACCTTAAATGCTTGAAGATTTGGATTTTCCTGAATTCTCCAAATTCCTGAATCCCTCACAATAAGTTGCATATCCCGAATTCCCTAAAAATTCCGAATTTTCCTCAATTCCTGGAATATCCGGCATTCCCTGAATCCCTGGCATATTCTGAATTCCATTAATTTCCTGAATTCCTTAAATGCTTTGAAATCCTTTATTTTTCTGAATATCCTGAAATTCTTAAATATTCTGAATCCCACGCATTTCTGGAATTGCCTAAATACTCTTCAATCCCTGCAATTTTCTGAATTCCCTGGAATACTTGAATATCCTAAAATTCCTTGAATATTCGAAATTCCCTGAATTGCCTGACTACCGGAAAATCTCTAAGTTTCTCGAATTCTATCAATTCTCTGAAATATTTAAATATTTTGAATTCTCTGAATTTCTTGAAATGAGGCAATTTAGAAAAATGCAAGGAATTAAGAGAATTTAGAGGAATTCAAATGCATCGGGGAATTTGTAGGAATTCAGAAGATTTCAAGGAAGTTAAAGGATTATTCATTTATTAAATTATTTAACTTGTTTGCAAAATTGTAAGCCAACTTATAGAATTTTACTATTTTAATACCATATGTATTGGTTACAGAAACTGTAGAAACCCTAATGCTCTATGTGAAGTACAAAATCATTTAATCTTTCACTTGATTTATAAGATTGAAAAACAAAGACCCATTGATTGATGCAAAAAAAAATGAGAAGAAAAAATCAAGCATTGTTCTGTCAATTCCATGAATCAGTTTAAAAATTAAGTCATTTTGAACTTGAATCTACAGAGCTAGAACAACCTTAAGTGACATGTTTCTGAAGATTCTGCTATAAAGTGGAAGGTGGAATGAATGTTATCGATCTTCTGGTCTCTTGTTGAAAGCTCATTTTTTTCAGCTAATCAAAATGTTTAAGATGAAACATGTATACTTTTCGCTTTTTGAGATCACCAAGCTTCATCAGTGAATCACAATGCTTCTGTCTGAAGTTTTTTAAAATCAAAAAACATAACTTGCATCTTCTCTAAAGGAACATGTCGTGAATGCAGTTAAAAAAGGTCTATCTGTTGGATTGAGTACACCATGTGAGTTCTCCGCCATTATTGTTTCAAAATCTATAATTATAGTTGCAATCCACAGATATTTACTTCCCATTGTTGGTGCTTGTACCCTTGTTCCTGGTTACTTCACCTTTTTCGTTTTTTAAAAACATATGCCTAAGTTCTACACAACTCTATACTTCGTTGTTTAACCTCACTGACATGTTTCTTCAGAGAAAATGAAGGTTACGATTTTTGTTGATTGTAAAAAATTTCAGCCAGAAACTTTATGATTCACTGATGAAGCTCGATAATCACAACAAGCGAAACGTATATATGTTCTATCATAAACATTTTGATTAGCTCAATAAATGAGCTTTCAACGAAAGACCAGAAGATCGACAACATTCATTCCACCTTTCACTTACCTCCTACACTGATCAACACCCTTCAACATCTTCACATAATCAGGTATAAGCTTCTAACAGTCTTAACAGGGATTCTAGATGACAAATCTTGGACTTAATCAATGTCGCTACATCTCATTGAAAGTAGCTTTCTTGCGAGTTTAGTACGTGTTCTAGCTTTAAGATTTCGTGGAAACAAGTCGTTTACACAGGCGTGATATTACAGTGCGAAAATGATGAAGGGACCAAGATAGAGTGGAAGTGTGGGTCAGGGCAGGCGGCAGGGGGAGAAGTGACATAACTGCACTCGAGCGATTTACGAAACAGATTTACGCGTGGGACGAATCGCGGGCATTTATGATAATATATGTAGCGTATTTGACTGAACACAGTGAATATGTGTGTGTGTGTGTTTAGCGAAACGTAGCCTACCTACTTAACACGGTCCCTCGTGCATCCACACATACATGATCGCAAAAGACGATTGGTAGCTTCCTGTTGGTCACGTGACCAGTGCATCGCGGACCAAATGCAGGGGCAAGCTGCCTCTTGGCTATGTGCGTAACACATTCAGCTACATTCTATGTGTCAGTGGCACTAGTGAACATGCACTTTATCAGCGCCGCCAAGTAGAGCCATTTGGAATTTTTGGTTATTATTAACCATAATGCTCTACAACTTCATTCATTCATTCATTCACTGTGACCACGTTGAAGCTCCTATGTTTTCGCTCGCTTTTTGCGTGTAATCCAAGAAAGAAAAGGATCCCACTGGGTACCGGGACATCCTGAAGACATCCTAAAGTGGGCACACAAGTTCTAAGGTTTTCCTGTAGACGTCATTTGGCGGAGGTCTCTAGGATGTCCTGAGGACCTTTTCAAGTTATGAAAGAATCCAAAGGATGTCTTGAAGACGTCAAGTCACATCCCAGTGGGTACCAGCACATCCTAAAGTTAGAATGTATCACTATGTCGTGCGACTTGAAGTCTTGAAGACATTGTTTGGATCTTTTCAGGTCTTTAAAAGGTCCTCCAGACGTCCGCCAAAAGATGTCTATACGACAACTTTAGGACATGTGTGTCCACTGGATTTTTATTTAAATTTGTCAATTTCGGGACAGTGAGGGTACGTGGGTTAGCGTTCGCAGATGATAAGATTGTTACGGCAAAATCAGCCAATGATTTACACAGAATATTGAGTAGACTAAATACTAGCATGAAGACCGCGGGACTTACGATTAGCGTAAATAAAATAAAAATTATTGTTCATCAAGTATATTGGAAGTTTATTTATGGATTAGGCGAACATAACATGATAAATCGATCCTAGATGATTCCTCAATAATGTTGTATGTCAAAAAAAAACCAGAGTCTATAGGACAACTTTAGGATATGTGTGTCCACTGGATTTTTATTTAAATTTGTCGATTTCAGGACTGTGAGGGTACGTGGGTTAGCGTTCGCAGATGATAAGATTGTTACGGCAAAATCAGCCAATGATTTACAAAGAATATTAAGTAGACCAAATACTAGCATGAAGACCGCGGGACTTACGATTACCGTAAATAAAATAAAAATTATTGTTCATTAAATATATTGTAAGTTTATTTGATGATTAGGCGAACAGAACATGATAAATCGATCCTAGATGATTCCTCAATAATGTTGTATCTCAAAAAAAACCAGAGTCTATAGGACAACTTTAGGACATGTGTGTCCACTGGATTTTTATTTAAATTTGTCGATTTCGGGACAGTGAGGGTACGTGTGTTAGCGTTCGCAGATAATAAGATTGTCACGGGAAAATCAGCCAATGATTCACAATTATAACTCGATCCCAGATGATTCCTCAATAATGTTGTATCTCAAAAAAACCAGAGATAAAAGAAAAATTAAAATGGGATCATAAAAAGAAAACCATCTGACTGATTATCCATTATTATCGAATTATTGAACCTATTAGCTTGTATTTATGCGGTTATTCCTGGAGTCCTTAAAATGCTTAAACCATTCGTAACTTATTTTTTACAAAAAAAAAAAGGATTTATCATCTTTTTTCACCTAATCCTCATTTAATGATGATGGAAAGATAGATGGAGAGATATCCAGGCGTATAAATGAGGATGGGAAGGTTCTCAGCAGTGTAGGAGCTATTACCAAAAGTAAAAATATAAAAAATAAAGCTAAAATTTTAATATTCCGGGTGTCACAAAAGTCCCAAGATGGCTGAATATTTCCTCAGCTAAGATATTTTTCAGGGAGGTCAAGGTTATTCTTGAAGTAATTTTCGACGAGGAATGCAATGGTGACCTATATCTTGATCTTGACATTGTAACCTTGAAAGGGGGTTTCCAATGGAAAAAGTGACCTTGAAATGACCTTGAAGGTCATAGTCAAGGTCATGCTAAGGTCACTACTGAATACGGCTTGTTAAAGTTAGTAACTTTGCGCGTACATAAAAAATTTAAAAAGCTTCTATTACCAGAGTTATGCAGACCTTGTTTAAGTTTAAATGACCTTAGAGTGACCTTCAAGGATACAATGTACCTATCTATGATCTAGATACATATTTGAACGTAGAATTTCCCGCTCTATCGATTGCCGATGTAAAACAGGGGGTTTCTATTAAGAGAAAAAAAAGTTGACCTTGAAAACTTTGAAGGTCATTGTCAAGATCAAAATAAAGGTCACTATTGAATTCCTCCTTGAAAGTTATTTCAAGAATTAATTCGAACTCCCTGAAAAATATCTTACCTGAGGGAATATTCAGCCCTCCCGGTCCAAAAATGCATTGGAAATTTTTTTTTCTCGAATTATTATGCATATCGCCCGGAAATTTGTTCGAATCCACAAAAAATCCATTTTTTTTTTTGATTGAAAAAAGTTATATTTAGAGGTGGCGCTGAATTGAGTTCAAAATTTCTCTTCACAATTAGCCATTGAATACGAATAAAATATTACTTTTTAAATATCAGCCCCATAAGTCTGTTTTATAGGGTCCCAGAAAAACCCCATAAGTGAAAAAATGGATTTTGCGAGTTTTTGGTGCTAATTATGATTTTTTGGGATTTTTAAAAGTACATATTGTTTCTAATACATAAAATACTTCTTTATACTAATAATTAGATGTTTACATAAATTGTTTAAATAATTTATTATTGTTTTAAGCAATTGTCTCTTAGACTAATGCTAGGCAATTACAGTTCTCTCACAAATTCTCCACTTTTTGTCCAATTTTCAATTAAAGTGTGATAAATAATTAATCAAAATTAACAAAATTAATTGTTCAAACAATTTATTATAATTTTTTATAATATTCAATTTGAATAATGCTAGAAAATTGCGGTTTTTTCTGAAATTATCAACTTTTTGTTCACTCTTCACTTGAAGTGAGTTGATATTTAATTCACTTTATCAAGAATAATTGTTTAAACAAATTATTATTGTTTATAGATATATTCTTCTATATTAATACTAGATAGTAGCGGTTTTTCTCTTGACATTGTTTACTCTTTGTACACTTTTCAATTAGAGTGAAGTAATAATTGATTCAAGTTAACAAAAATGATTATTTAAATAATTTATTATTATTTTTAATAACATTCTCTTTGCTTAATGGTAGAAAACAGCGGTTTTTTCTGTAATTTTAAACTATTTGTCTATTGTTCACTTCAAGTGACTTAATAATTAATTAAATTCAGCAAAAATAATTGTTTAAACAAATTCTTATTGTTGATAACTATCTTCGTCTATAATAATGCCAGATAAATGCGGTTTTTTTCTGAAATTTTTAACTTTTTGTCCACTTTTCATATCGTTACGAAGAGCCATTTTGCTGAAATTAGTATTAATATTTATTATTTGTTCCTAAATAAAAATTCAACTTTCTAGCATTGCTCCAGGAGAAAATAATTGTAAACCGTTGAAATTGAACATTTCTGTTATGAATTGAAGAATGTCGAAATTGAATAATTTTGAAAATGGGATCATTTTAAATTCAGAGGAATTAAAATTGTATTATTTCTGATTAAAAGCGTTCAAAACTAAATAATTAAAAATTGAAAACTTTTGAAGATAAATACTTTTTAATTCGAAACGATTAAAATTTCACAATTTCGAATTGAAAAATAAACTGAATGTTTCAAAGTCAAATTTTCTTTTATTTTAGAATTTTAAATTGTTTTTACATTAATAAATGGAATTTTATATTAAAATTGAGTAGAGAAAGTATGAGATCAAGAAATAAATTCACCTTTAAAAATGGAACAATTTTTCATTATAAACATTTAAAATTCAAATTATTCTAAAATAAAGTTGAAAATGAAGTAATTTTCATCGGAAAAGATTAAACGATTAAAACTTTTTTATGCTCAAACCCTCACAGATTAAATTTTTTTTTTAAATTAAATTCAAATAATTTAGAAATTTACTGTCTTCCAATTGTTGGTTATACTTTTCAGAATTCAACTATTTCAGTTTTAACTGCAAAATTAAAATTTATGAAATGTAAAAATTAAAAATTTAGAACTCTAAATTTTTACACATTCAAAATTAAAGAAATTATTCAATTAATGATCGTTATGATTCCACTTGTTGAAATTGCAGAATTTTAGGCCTTTTAATTCGAAAATGTTAATCTTCTTGGTTAAAAATTCATCTTTTTGTTTGAGAATTCAACAACTTTGTCGAAAATGCATTTGTTTATTAAATTTTTTTTTTCATTTGAAAATTTAACTATTCCATGTTTAGTTAACACGTTATAATACATATTGGATAATTTGTAAATTCGTACCTTTTGATAGAACATAATACATAAAAACATGAACTTAAAAATTCAACTATTTGGAAAAAAATTCCATATATTTTTATTAAAAATTCGTTTTTTTGGGTAGTAAATTACTCTTCTTTATTAAAACTTCAACTTTTTGGTTGCAAATTCAATTATCTTGTTGAAAATTCATTTTTCTGGATTAAAAATTATCTTCTTTGTTAAAAATTTATGTCCCCTTTTCCAGCTCGATCAGGATTAACTTAACAGAAAATTCCGTCATACAGTGAACTCTCACTTATTCCAAGGGCCAAGAAACTTAAACACTTGGATATTCCAGGTCTGCAGGGGCCCCCACCTCCACTGCGAGTCGTCTGTTGATTTTGTCAATCGACGTTTATTGGCTGCCCCTGTCTTGCATCGATGCGCGCGCTGTGCATCCTTGCATTTTAATTGGTTAGCCACTGATGCGGGCGCGACCGTACAGCAGGGCTGACCACTTTCAGCATGTGTTGACTGCCACGTCAAGCATTTGACTGCCAGAAATTGTTTCTGTCATTTTTTTCTTCGGTTTCGAGGAATCCTGGGAAGGGTAAAGTTCGTTACGGTCACGGCTAATCGTTCACACCGAAGAGTCTGATTTTTTTGTATTCATATTCATAATACATTCAATTTTTATTCATTTCAAACATTAATTTATCGCGAAGAATTAGGGAGCAGGGGAAGGACAAGTTCAAGAAAATGTATTGGGTCCTATTTGACCTAGTCTTTAGACTGCCACTGGTAGTCAAGGCAGTAAATAGCTGCCACGGGTAGTCAAGGCAGTAAATGGCTGCCACTGGCAGTCAAGGCAGTAAATGGCTGCCACTGGCAGTCAAGGCAGTAAATGGCTGCCACTGGCAGCCAAGGCAGTAAATGGCTGCCACTGGCAGTGAAGGCAGCCAATGACTGCATTCTGGTGAGAGATAGTGGAGGAAGGTGAAGGAGCTTCGAAATAAGTGAGCCTTGAATAAGTGAGCATCAGAAAAAGTGAGAGTTCACTCTACTAGCCCTAGTGCTATACTTGCCCAATTATTTTTACGGAAAATTCCGTAATAGTAGTCAGAGAATAGTTTGTTTAGTCGTGTTAGTGAAGCAGTGAGGCAGTGTGGCACATAGTGATTAGGATGGCATTGGTTACGTTTACGTTACGGCAGAGTTAAGCCTGATGCAACTAACACAGCTTTCGCTATCATATTCACTCCTCGTTCCTCATGGTGACTGTCCCCTTCGTAATTCCTATCAACTATCAAGCTACTTGTTGTGCTATTCGTGTCATCGTCGATTAGCGTTCGAATGCGGAACACTCCTGCAAATAGGAACCACGTGGTCGGTCATCAGGGGAGAAGATGTCACTTATCTCGCCGATACGATCCCATGGCTTTATCGATTATTCCCATTCCCATATTCCCGTTTCACTCGACACTTGTAGGATTGCTCGCACTTGTATCTGCTGCTATTTACTTCCACGCATCTCATTTGCACACTGGTCCCACTTAATCGAATTTACCAGTCCAATGCTTTTTCCATTATTTACGAGTTTTCGAGTTTTCGATGTACAATGTACATTGTAGGCAGAAAAATACTTCATGTTTGTGGCGTGATAAGATCATAAAGATAAAATTAAAGGCAGTATTTTAGAAAGTTTGTTGCTAAGAATTATGTTTATTGAGAATAAAATTCTGGAATATTCCGGAATGACACATTATTTTCTTATTCAATTCAGAAATACTGGTACAGACTGGTACGTGGTCAAAAAAGTTTCTTACGTAAGATACTTCCAATTCTGCGAATCACTAAAAAACAAAACTTAAAAAGATTTTATTTTAAACAGCTGTTTATCAGCGCAGTCTAGTACTTACTGTAGTATCTAGTACATTAAGTGCAAAAAAATTTATCTTACATTATTGATAATTTTAACAGATTTACTTGTAATCTTGAGCTTTTAAACGAAATATATTAGGTGGCGGCCCTGCGGACTTAACATTTTTATTTTATTTTGTGAATGACCCCTTGTGAATACAATGGTGTCCGACAAGGAACATTTCAAACATTGCATTTTATTTGCATCCAAATTAAAAAAAATGCAGCTGAGGTGACCAAAATGATTTGGCCAGCTTCAGCAGAAGGTGTGGTTTTTCAAAAAGAATTTTGAATACTGCATTCGAAGAGAATGCAGTATCTCAAATGCTCCTTGTCGGGCACCATTGCCTTCACTTATGATTTTTTAGGTCAAGTCCGCAGGGCCGCCACCTATTAGATTGTCTTTTGATGTTTAAATTTCGCACTTTCAAGTTCTTCTTGAAGTTCACAAATGCTCCTTATCGAACGCCATTGTATTCAGTAACGATTTTTTAGGTCAAGTCCGCAGGGCCGCCACCTATTAGATTGTGTTTTGATGTTTAAGTTTCGCTCTTTCAAGTTATTCTTAAAGTTCCCAAATGCTCCTTGTCGAACGCCATTGTATTCAGTAACGATTTTGTAGGTCAAGTCCGCAGGGCCGCCACCTCTTAGGTTGTGTTAGACCTGTTATTGTGTGGACCTAATGGTAACATTATTATCAGTATTAAATGTAATAAACATGAATTCACGAAATAATAATAAATAAACAAATCAGGGTTCGTTCACAAATTGCGTAAGATTTTTTTCTGAAATATAACCCCCCCCCCCCCCCAAATAATACTGAAATTTTATGAACTTAAGGCACAAATATACATATAAAATATCAACTCTGTTGATTAAATAATTATGGAACCATTTTTATTATTATAAATTACATTCTAAATTACATCCCGAATAAATCAAAATTTTTATTCTTCTTTAACGACCGGCATTCAAATTTACCTAAAAAATTCATGGAAATTTTAAATGACTCAATTCAAATTAAACAAAAATTACAAAAAAGAGGAAAGAAGAACTTTTAAGTCTCCTTCCTTCTTTTTTCACTCGTCTTTTTTTAATTTTTTTTAATCACAATCAAAAAACATTATCAGATTTTATAAATTTAGGAAAAGTACATCCATATAAATTGTTTTAATTAAATAAGCATAAAACCTTGATGAAATTAATTTGAGAAAATAAAATGTGTAAATAAAAATAAGTAATTTGTCTTATAAACGGAAAATTTCATAATTTTTTCAGGGCCTAAAATATCCAAAATCAAAAAGTGTGCATTGGAAATGTATTTTGAAAATTCAAAAATTAAAAAAATTTTTTTTTCTTCCTTGACTGATTTTTTTTTAAATTGAACTGTTTTTCTGAAAATTTATCTTCTGTCATTCGTCTTTTTGACTCGAAAATTCAGCAATACGGTAAGAAATTCGACTACTTAGTCGAAGGTTTACGTTGTTGTAAAATAATTTCTTTCGTTGAAAATTCTCCATTTTACTTGAAAAATAATTTTTTTGGTTGAAAATTAAACTATTCTATTAAACATTTTTTTTTTTTTGTTTGAAAATTAATTTTTTAACTGGAAATTTAACTATTTCTACGAAAATTTAAGTTATTTGCTTAAAAACTTATTTTGCTAGCTGAAAATTAAACTATTCCATTTTTTGTTGGAAATTTATCTTTTTTAGTTAAAAATTTATCTATTTTGTTGAAAATTTGTCTTTTTTTCTTGGTACAAAATTAACCTTTTTAATTAAAAATTCATGTATTTTATTTTAAAAAAAAAATTTTCGTAAGAAATTAATCTTTTTAGTTGAAAAATTATTTCTTTGTTGAAAATTATTTTTTTTTATTCAAAATTAATTTGTTTAACTAAAAATTTAACTCAATTTTCTGTCGATTTTTTTCTTTTATAATCATTCAATCTTTTTTGGTAGATAATTCATTTGTTTGGTTAAAAATTTAACTATTTCGTTAAAAATGTATTTTATTTGCTGAAAAACTTATTTCTCTAACTGAAAATTAAACTATTCTATTCTTTGTTGAAAATTTATCCATTTTCTTGAAAATTTGTCGTTTTGTGGTAGAAAATTCATTTTTTTAGTTGAAAATTCAACTAATAGGTTGAAAATTTCATCCAAAATTTAAGTGTTTGGTTGAAATGATGTAATTTGTTAGATAAATTTCTTTTTTGGTAGAAAATTAATCTTTTTGGTTGAAATTTAATTTCTTTGGTTGAAAATTCTTTGTTTTTGGTAGAAAATTATTCGTTTTGGTTGAAAATTCAACTATTAGGTTGAAAATTCCATTAAAAATTTTAATATTTGGTTGAAAATGCATGCGTTTTATTAGAAATTATTCTTTTTTGGTAGAAAATTAATCTTTTTGGTTGTAATTTAATGAACTAATAAAATTAGTCGAGATTTTTTTCATAGAAATTTAATCTTTCTGGTAAGAAATTTATTTCTTCAGTTGAAAATTTAACTAATTTGTTGTAATTTTATGTTTCTTAGTTGAAAATTCATACATTTCGTTGAAAAGTCTTTTTTTTTGGTAGAAGATTAACATTCTTGCATGAAGATGCAACTATTAGGTTGAAAATTCCTTTAAAAATCAAAATTTTTGGCGAGAAATTTATTTATTTTCTTAAAAATTATTCGTTTTTGGTATAAAATTAATCTTTTTGGTTGAAATTTCATTTCTTTTGTTAGAAATTAGTTTTTTAAAATTTAAAATTACTTTTTTTTAACTAAAAATTTAACCATTCCCTTTTTTTCAATTTTTTTTTATTGAAAATTATAAAATTAATCTTTTCGGTTGAAAACTCATTTGTTAGATTGAAAATTTAACTATGTTGTTGAAAAATTATTTTATTTATTTTAAAACTTATTTCTCTAATTTAAAATTAAACTATTTTTTTTTTCAAATTTATCTTTTTTAGTTGAAAAATGATTTCTTTGTTGAAAATCAGTTGCTTTTTTTCATTCAAAATTAATTTGTTTAACTAAAAATTTAACTCAATTTTCCGTCGATTTTTTTCTTTCATAGGCATTTAATCGTTTTTGGTAGAAAATTCATTTGTTTGGTTAAAAATTCAACTATTTCGTTAAAAATGTATTTTATTTGCTGAAAAACTTATTTCTCTAACTGAAAATTAATCTATTCTATTCTTTGTTGAAAATTTATGTTTTTCAGTTGAAAATTCATCCATTTTGTTGAAAATTTGTCGTTCCATGGTCTTTTTTTTGGTAGAAAATTATTCGTTTTTCTTAAAAATGCAACTATTAGGTTGAAAATTCCATTACAAATTTTAATATTTGGTTGAAAATTCATGCGTTATGTTAAAAATTATTCTTTTTTGGTAGAAAATTAATCTTTTCGGTTGTAATTTAATAAACTAATAAAATTAGTAGAGTAAAAAATTCATTTCTTCAGTTGAAAATTTAACTAATTTGTTGAACATTTATGTTTCTTAGTTGAAAATTCATCCATTTCGTTGATTTTTTTTTGTGGAAAATTAACCTTCCTCGCTGAGGATGTAACGGTTAGGTTGAAAATTCCTTTAAAAATAAAAATTTTTTGCGAGAAATTTATTTATTTCCTTAAAAATTATTCTTTTTTGGTAGAAAATTAATCTTTTTGGTTGAAATTTCATTTCTTTGGTTAAAAATTAGTTTTTTAAAATTAAAAACTACTTTTTTTAACTAAAAATTTAACTATTCCATTTTTCGTCAAATTCGTTTTTTGATAGAAAATTAGAAAATTAATCTTTTCGGTTGAAAAAAATTTGTTTGGTTGAAAATTTAACTATGTCGTAAAAAAATTATTTTATTTGTTTTAAAACTTATTTCTCTAATTTAAAATTGTACTATTCTAGATTTTCGTTGAAAATTCATCTTTTTTAGTTGGAAATTCATTTTTGGTGAAAATTTGTCTTTTTTTATATAAAATTCATCTTTGAATTTTTTTAACGAAAAATTAACTATTCCATTTTTGGGTAAAAATTACTGTTTCTAATCGAAAATTCAACTGTATGATTGAAAAATTATTTGATTTGTTCAAAATTTGTATTTTTTGGTGAGACATAATCTGATTGGTTGAAAATTCCAGCTATTCAAATCAGAGAAAATTCTCAACCGATTGAGTAAATTACCTTTTTTGTAGGTATAACAACAAAATATTCGGTTAAACCAAGAAAAATTTTGGTTAGTAAAATTTGGTTGATTATACCATATCTTTTGGTTGATCTAAGCAAATATGTTGGTTGATCCAACCAAAACTTTTGGTTAATCCAACTAAATATTTTACTCGATCTAAGAGAATATTTTAGTTGATTTAACCAAAAGTTGTAGTTCATCTAACCGTAAAGGACCCAGAACGATTTACATTGTTAATGGCTTACCATGGAATTGTTCATCTTGGCTTAATTGTTTAGTAGTTTGTTTAACTAATAAATATAACATCAGAAGGAAAAATCGTTATTAACGAGGCGATACAGGAAACCGTATAAACCGTATTACCAATCTTAAAAAAAAATCCAGAAACCTCGGAGGATCCTGGACATGTTGCTGGATATGATCCTGCACACAAATCTGCAAGGTAATCTTGAAGATTTATCAAAAAATTATTCTCACAATCTTAGGTCATCACACAATCTTAAGTCATCCCTCAGATTCAAGTAATCTTGTCCCTAGCTTTTAAGATGCTTTCAACAAACTATTTTGTTCGAATCAACCAAATCCTTTGCTTGATTCTAATAAAATGCTATTTGACTTTAAGGCACTTTTTGCCACCAAAAACTTTTGGCACACTTTTTCCGAGGCTCACTTATTCAAGGCTCACTTATTTGAAAGCTCCTTCACCTTCCTCCACTATCTCTCACCAGAATGCAGTCATTGGCTGCTTTGACTGCCAGTGGCAGTCATTTACTGCCTTGACTGCCAGTCGCAGCCATTGACTGCCTTGAAGTTTTAATTAAATTTAACTTTAAATAAGTAGATCCAGCCAAAAAATTGTGTTGAATCAATAAGATATTTTTTTAAATCGACAAAACGATTCAATCAAAAACTTAGAAGAAAACAAGTTTGGAAAACTGAAGAAAAGTTTGTTCATTTTAGCAAAACGTTTTCTGAAATGAGCCAAATCGAAACAAATCCAAAATCGGTCAACAAAAGGATTTTGTTGAATGAAGACAAAGTTTCTTCTCGGTGGATTGTCCTGGTCTATCACAATAAAGATCGCCGCTGGAAGCCAGCGTCAACGCTGAAAAAAGATGCGTTGTTAGGCTGCTTGGCCTGGCAATATTACGTCGTCTATTTTGTAATAGAAACAACGGAAGAGCCTAATTCCGCGAGGCTGCCTGACTCTCGTCCTCCTTCCTCACCATTAGATAAATACATGTCACCACGTATGATGCCATTCCTATCTACCTATACTTACTTACCTACCTACCTAATTATTCCGAGTGCTGGCTGGTCCACTCCAAGCGATAAGCGATTTACATACCGAACGACTCGATGGATTTATCGCGCCAGTGTGTGCGACGTAGGTCTACTTCAATCTCTTCCTGTTCCCCTGTTTTCTTTTTTAATTTCAAATCTTTTAGACTCTCCTGCTTTGACCCTTGATTTCCGGAAATCGAGAAATTTTCCACGTACCTACATTCGAAGCACTGAAGCACATCATTTGCAGATATGATAGACTAAAGATGTACACTAGATATCGTAACTACACTTTCACATTGAAAACTGAGAATAAATAATTCCACATCACTAGATAGAAGATAACCATGTTTGGCCAAGACTTATTGAGTTTGTTATCAATTTTTTCTGTGATATATGAATAATCCTTCATTCAAATATTAAATTAGCGGTTACGAAGTGAAAATATTTCCACTTGGCCAAATCTTAAATTACCACTGATCAAAATGTAGCCAAAATATGCTTCAGATGGAGAAAGCATTTTGTTGAAAGCAGCTTAAAAGCGAAGCCTGCATCCCAGCTGAAAATTCTTGACCAGGAACCTCGGAGGATCCTGGACATGTTGCTGGATGTGATTCTGCACACAAATCTGCAAGGTAATCTTGATGGTTCCTGTGCAGAAATTTGGTGAAAGAAACTGTACATGATCCTGCAAATGAACCTGTACCGACGCAAATATTCTCACCAGCATGAGAATATACTCGAGAATATATTTATATATTCTCGAGCTATAT
>CAKNYM010047787.1:79595-96253 GCA_932195095.1 Andricus curvator
ACCCATAGCTGCGAAAACGATATAATCGTGACTATCGAAACGTGACATGTTCCATCACTTTCTAGCGCACTGATGCCTCGTGTCACACCCACAGCAGGCGCAAACGATATAATCGTGACTATCGAAATCAAGAATATCGTTTAGAGATTTTATAGTAAGGATATATAATTAATAATAATTACGTTGTTTGAATTTCACGTGAAAATGCATCGCTTCAAATTGAAAGGGGCGCTAAATTTAACTGATAAAAGAAGTGAAAGTCATTATTCGCATTAAACAGTGCCTTATTCAGGGTTACTACAATATCCCAATTTCTAAATTCTTCTAGGTATAATACCAACTATACACCTAGAAGATTAATAATGTTAATGCAAAATAAATTTTGTTTATAAATATATTTAAAACTCATTTTAGCTGTGTTTTCAAGTGAAAAAGATAAATTTTCAACCAAGGAAATACATTTTTAACTGAAATGATGAATCTTCAACCAAAAATATGTATTTTTAACCAAATAGTTAATTGAATTTTTAACTCAAAAGATTAGTTTTCTACGAAAAAAGACACATTTGCAACAAAGCACATGAATTTCCATCTAAAAAAATCTATTTTCAACCAAAATTAGAATAGTTAAAATGTCAGAAAAATAAATATTCAACAACAACAAAAAAAAAAAAAACGAATTTTCAACAAAATATTTTTTTTAAAAAAAAAAAAATATTTGTTAACCAAAAAAAAAAAAATTAAATTTTTTTTTAAAAAAATAAATTTTAAAAAAAAAAAAAAAAAAAAAAAAAAATGAATTCTCAATAAAATAATTTAATTTCAAACTAAAAAATACCAATTTATAAACCAAAAATATAATATTTCAATTTGCAGTCAAAAAAGTAAATTAAAAAGAAAAAAAATGAGTTTTCAGCAAAATTTATTTATTTTCAACTAAAAATATAAATTTTCAAGCCGAAATGGAATAGTTATAATAATTATAAAAAATATAATAATTTTCTTCAGTAAAAAAAATGTATTTTCAACTATAAAGAAACGAATTTTCAACTAAAGAAAATAATTTTTAATCACAATGATGTATTTTCAACCAAAAATATGAAATTTGACCAAATAGTGGATTTTTCAATCCAAAAGATGAATTTTCTATCCACAAAAAAAACGAATTTTCAACTAAATAATTGTTTTTCTCAATGAGAGAAATTAATTCTTAACAAGAAATATAATATTTGAAGTTTTTACTGAACAGATAATTTTCTAATGAAAAAGAATACATTTCTATCAAAAAAGGTAAATTTTCCACAAAAAATTGAATAGTCAAAGTGAATTTTCAACTAAAAAAATTTAATTTTTCACCGATTAGATAAATTTTAAACTAAAAAGATAAATTTTCCACCAAACATAAAGTAGGAAAATTTTCAGTTAGTAAAATAAATTTTCAACCTAAAAAATAAAATTTAAAAAAAAAAATAACGAATTTTCAACAAATATTTAAATTTTCAACTAAAGAAATTAATTTTTAACCAAAAAGATGAAATTTCAACTAATGAGAGTACTCTTTCACCAAAAAAAGACGAATTTTCAACAAATAGTTAATTTTTTACAGAAAGCAGATAAATTTTCAGCTAAAAATAAAATAGTTTTTTAACGATATAGTATAATTTTCAACCCAGAAGATTAAATTTCTATTTAAAAAAACTCATTTTCAATAAAGTACATGAATTTCCATCTGAAAAAAATCGATTTTCAACCAAAATTAGAATAGTTAAAATGTCAGAAAAATAAATATTCAACAAAAAAAGAAACGAATTTTCAACAAAATGTATTTTTTTTCATAAAAAAAAATTTGTTAACCAAAAATAGAATAATTAAATTTTTAGTTAAGGCAGCCAATTTTCAAAAAAAAAAAATGAATTCTCAATAAAATAATTTAATTTCAAACTAAAAAATACCAATTTATAAACCAAAAATATAATATTTCAATTTGCGGTGAAAAAAGTAAATTAAAAAGAAAAAAAATGAGTTTTCAGCAAAATTTATTTATTTTACAACTAAAAATATATATTTTCAAGTGAAAATGGAATAGTTTCAACCAAAGTAAAAAAATGTAAAAAGTTCAGTAAAAAAAAATTAATTTTCAACTAAAAAGAAACCAATTTTCAACTAAAGAAATTAATTTTTAATCACAATGATGTATTTTCAACCAAAAATATGAAATTTTGACCAAATAGTGAATTTTTCAATCCAAAAGATGAATTTTCTATCCACAAAAAAAAACGAATTTTCAACTAAATAGTTTGTTTTTTTCAAAGAGAGAAATTAATTCTTAACAAAAAATAGAATAGTTAAATTTTTTACTAAATAAAATTTTTTACAAAACAATTTTTTGTCCACAAAAAATTGAATAGTTAAAGTGATTTTTCAACTAAAAAAATATAATTTTTAACCGATTACATAACTAAAAAGATAAATTTTCCACCAAACATGAAGTAGGAAAAAAATTTTCAACAAAACAGTTAAATTTGCAACTAAAGAAATGAATTTTTAACCAAAAAGATGAAATTTCAACTAATGAGAGTACTTGTTTACCAAAAAAGACAAATTTTGAACAAATAGTTAAATTTTTACAGAAAGCAGATAAATTTTCAACTAAAAATGAAATAGTTAAATTTTCAGTAAGAAAATTAATTTTCAATAAAATTAAAGTAGATTCTCAACGAAATAGTAGAATTTTCAACCAAGAAGATTAAATTTCTATGAAAAAAGATAAATTTTCGTCAAAAAACGGAACAGTTACATTTCCAGTTTAAAAAATTAATTCTAAATAAGAAAAAACAAATTTTCAACTAAAAAGGTCCATTCACAAATTTTCAACCGATAAGATGCATTTTCTACCAAAATAGATGCATTTTTAACAAAGTACATGAATTGCCAACCAAATATTGGCGATTTTTAATCATAATAATTAAACTATCGAAAATATTTTTTATTTTGAATCAAAAAAAGTTTAATTCATCGAAAAATACGAATTTCCAATAAAATATCTGAATCCTCAGAAAAAAAAAAGATTTTCATTTCGAACCAAAGATTTGCAATTCAATCAATTTTCAAACCAAAGAGAAGAATTTTTAAACAAAATTGTTTAATTTGCAACAACAAAATATTTTTATATATTATAGGTTTATCGAGAAAATTCAAAAAGATTTTTGAAGATTTCAGATATGTCGAAAAAGTATCTAGAAAATGTATGAGAATTTTTTTTACAGATTTTTACAAATTTTTAGGAAAAATTTTAGTAGTTTAATAGATTATCAAGACTCTTTGATCCTTGAAAAAAATTTAAATGTATTTTATAAATGTTCCGAAATCTGTCAAAGTTCCAAAATATTTTTGATCTCTTCAAAATTTCAAAATTTCCTATATATCTTCTAAATCTCCCGGAATCACTTTTAACAATTTTTGAAATCTTTTGGAATTTTTTATAATCTTTTTGAATATTCTCTTAAAATTAATTTTTGAAAATTAAGATTTACTTTAAATATTTCCAGGAATCTTAAGAACATTTTTTCATTAGCTTGAAAACATTCAAAATCTTTATAAAACTTCAACATTTTATTTCGATATCTTCAAAAATCTACATTTTTTTATAAGTTTTGAAAATTTTAAAATTATTTTTCACATTCTCTAAAAACACCTAAGTATCTTTTAAAATGATTAGAATTTTTCTTAGCATTTGAAAAAATTCTGCCATATTAAAAATATTGCCTTAAAATCCTAAAAATAGAAACCTTTCAAAATTCTTAAAAGGTTTAAAAAATTGTAGTTGACTGAAAAAATTGAAAAAAAATATACTAACACTAATAGTTTAGATGTTTTAATGAATCTTTTTGAAAAAAAAAATGAATTTTTAACCAAACAGTTAATTTTTTTTACCAAAATGATGAATTTTCAACCAAGGACTGTAATTTTCTAAGAAAAAGACGAATTTTCAACAAATACATAAATCTTTAACCAAATAATTAAATTTTGAACTAAGAAAGATAATTTTCGATCAAAAATTTCATAGTTGAATGTTTAGTTCAAAAAATTAATTCTTACAAAATATTTAAATCTTTAACCAAAAAAATCACTTTTCAAACTAATAGTTCAATTTTCAAACCAAATCATAAATTTTCCAGTAAAATTGTAAAAGTTAAACGAAAAAAATTAGGTTGTAACACAGTATTTCAACTTTCAACGAAGTAGTTCAATTTTTAACTCAAAAAGAAAAAAAATTCAATTAAAAATTGAATAGTTAAATTTTCAGTTAAAAAAATTAATTCTAAAAAAAAATTTCGACAAAAAAGTTCAATTTTCAACCAAAGAAATAATTTTTCAACAAGAGTTGAATTTTCAAAGATTTGAATTTTCTACTAAAAAAGATCATTTTTCAATAAAAAAAAATTAAATTTTTTTCTTTTAAAAAAAAGAAAGGTAAATTTTTAGTTAAAAAAATTAATTTTGAACCCAAAAAGAGACAAATTATCAACAAAATGGTTAAATTTTCAACTAAAGAAATAAATTTTCAACTAAAATGGTGAATCTTCAACTAAAAAAATTAATTTTAAACCAAATAGTTGATTTTTCAACCAAGAAGATTAATGTTGTACAAAAAAGATAAATTAACAATAAATACATGGATTTTCAATCAAATAATTGAATTTTTAACTAGAAAATATCAATTTTTCACCAAAAATGAAATAATTAAATTTTCAGTTCAAAAAATGAATTTTCAACAAGAGTTGAACTTTCAAAGATTTGAATTTTCTACTAAAAAAGATCATTTTTCAATAAAGAATATGAAAGGTAAATTTTTAGTTGAAAAATTAATTTTTAATCGAAAAAGAGACAAATTTTCAACAAAATGGTTAAATTTTCAACTAAATAAATAAATTTTTAACTAAAATGGTAAATCTTCAAACAAAAAATTTAATTTTCAACGAAATAGTTGTTTTTTCAACCAAGAAGATTATTGTTGTACAAAAAAGATAAATTAGCAATAAACACATGAATTTTCAATCAAATAATTGAATTTTTAAATAGAAAATATCAATTTTCCACCAAAAATGAAATAATTAAATTGTCAGTTCAAAAAATTAATTCTAAAAAAATGAATCTTTAACAAAATATTTAAATCTTTAGTCAAAAAAAATAATTTTTTAACCGAATAGTTCAATTTTCAAAAAGAAAAATGAATTTTCATCTGAAACAATGAATCTTCAACCAAAAAATGTAGTTTTAATAAAGTATTTCAACTTTCAATGACGTAGATGATTTTTCAACTAAAAAAGATAAATTTTGAATTAAAAATGCGATAGTTAAATTTTCAGTTGGAAATATTAATTCTCGACAAAAAAAAAAATGAATTTTCAACAAAAAGTTAAATTTTTAAGCAATGAAATACATTTTAAACTAAACAGATGAATTTTCGAACCAATAATACAAAAGAGTTGAATTTTCAACCAAGAAAGATTTCTCAGTCAAGACAGAAAAATAATTTAACAAAATAGTTGATTTTTTACCAAATAGTTAAATTTTCAACCAATTTAACGAATTTTCAACTGAAATTATGAACCTTTAACAAAAAAATGAATTTTTAACGACGTAGTGCTACTTTTAACCATGTAGTTGAATTTTAAACGAAAAATGTAAGAGTTGATATTGCAACCAAAAAAGATTTTAACTTTTAATGAAAAACAACATTAAACAATACGAATTTTTCACACAAAAGATTAAAAAAATATAATTCCAAGTGCGGATTTTTGGATGAAAATTTTTTTGAAAATTGGTCTTTTTGATTAAAAAATTTATCTGTTTTTGTAGAAAATTCATCTTTCTTGGATACAAATGCAACTATTTGTTTAAAAATTTAACAATTTTGCTAAAAAGTCACCCTTTTTGTTTGAAAATTCGTCTTTTTGGGCTGAAACTTCAAGTATTTTCGTAGAAAATTTACTTCTTGTTAAAAACCACTTTGTTAATGAATCATTTTTTTTTAAAGATTCATATTTTTAGTTGAAAATTCATCTCTTTGGTTAAAAGTTGAACTATTTTATTGAAAATTAAGTTTTTTTGCTGAAAATTCATATTTTCTGGTTAAAAATTCAATTTTTGTACAGAAAATTCACCTTTTTGCTTGAAGCTTCAACAATTTAGATGAAATTTTTTTCTTTCATGACTGAAAAATCTTTATTTGTTGAAAATTCGTCTTTTTGGTTTTCAAATTAATTTTTTTTTATGAAATTTCATCCTTTTAGGTTCAAAATTCTATTATTTTGTTTAAAATAAATAAATTCGAGCATTTTAAATTTCTATCTGAAATATTGTTTTATTCCGTTTATAAAAGATCCTATATTAAAAATACTACAAGATTAAATATGTAAAGATTTGTATATGCAAATATTAATATATGCAAAGCATATATTATCTTAAATACAAAAAATTTCCATTAGTACAGCAACAGGGGGGGGGGGGGCTAGAAATATTTTTACGGTTCGTTACAGGAGAAGGAAGGTTAATTAAATAATTATTTATATTTATTTATAATAATTCATTTTTTAATTTAAGTTATGAAAAATAAACTTCACGGAGCTTGCGGAACCTCTAAATATCATGCAAACAAACGCATTTATTTTTTATTAGAATAAAACAATTTTTTTGGCGATATGCACGAAAATTCGAAAAAAAATTTCAATGCATTTTCGGACCACCCTTTTGATGATGCTAGTGAAATAAAAAAATACGAGAAAAAAATTCCGCTTTTTTTAAAATTTTAATTAAGTCATTCAGGAGTGTGTTATCTAAAAATCGTTGTATTCTTATTTTTTTTTTTTAATTTGCAATAATTTCACAAGTAAATTTGAATGCTGGATGTTAAAGAAGAATTAAAATTTCGATTTATTCGGAATGTAATTCCTCAAATTTTAAATCTGAAATGGGTGAGTGGAAGGGGCTGATTTTTCGTAATATTGGTAAGAGGAGGCGGGGGGGGGGGGGGACAATTTTTACAGATGCTTACGCAATACTTGAGCGACCCCACTGGAGAGTAAATATTGTATCTTCACTGAAAGTTACAATAATAAAAATTATGATTACGTGAATTTACCAACCAGTTATTTTTTTCCCCCTAATCGCCTTTTACACCTCTCTTGATGTTTATTTTGTGTACAAATAAATTCGCTTCTACATGAGTTTAAATTTATAACAGGTGTGCTTTATTTCGACTGACTCTTAATTTTATTGACGAATAAATAAGTCTACTCTCGGAAAAAAATATGAATATTATTTCAACTCCTTGTGGAATATACAATATACATATCGTGTACTTATATTTTAAAGGAAAAATTACACTTTCAATAAATCACTTTAGGATTCATATGTTAAATCTGTCTTCTAACTTTTTAGTTGATAAAAAGTTTTTACAGGATGTACTTCAGTCTATCGGATTTCAATAATTACGTGTCACTGATAAATAACAGAAATATATATCGGTTCAGACTGAAATGCTAAAAAATTGGTAAAATATCAAACAAAAGAAAAAATAATTAAAATAATAACAAATTAATTTTTTTACTTGGCTAAAGAGAATTCGGACTACGAAGAGTGAGCAATGTTTAAACAAAGTGCCGAAAATAGAGTTGTTAAATTGTGAGAGTGAGAATTTATCCGAATTGATATCGACCATTACACAGTGTGACAAAAAAAAAACGTCTGTGGAAAAATTGGCTTTCAGAAGGCAATTCTTATCCCATTTGAACGTCTTTTTACAATCAAAGTTGATAAAATTCAGCATCAATTTCACGGAGCAGATTTTTAATTTATTTTTGAAGTGAAACTTCTTTTGGAACGGGAGTGAATTGAAAAAAACGACCGAATGCACGACCTACGACTGCACGACCTACGACCGCACGACCTACGACTGCACGACTTACGGCTGCACGACTGCATGGACACATGACCGCGCGACGCACGTACGACCGAGTAGGGTCTGGATCGAGATTAATTTCAAGATATATAGAATCAGTGAAAAGCTAATGCAAACAATTTTTCCAGTATCAACGCAGATGTTTAAAAATTCATTGAATTTGTTATAAACAAATAAGTGCATGGAAATGTTTTGTGGGAATTGGTTGCGATTCGTCATTTGGTTCGCACACTCTTTCCCCTATTGCCCTCTCTTCCCCTTTTTTCTGCCTATAAATGTCTACCATCTCAATTTGTTTGTATAATTTGTTTATAAAATTAATTAATAACATTCAGTCTTAAATTTTCTTGGCCACGCATCATCTTAACGATGGAAGCAAGCAATTCCAGAGCAGAAATATATTTTGAAAACGAATATCTCCTAATGTCGGTTATTTGTTCATACACTTTGTTTATAACAATTTATAAGAAAAATATTGTTTAGAAGATAAAAAATGATATTAAAAAAATCGATACTTTTTTCGCTGTTTGTATTAACATAAAAATTGAATAAACAAAAACTTTAAAAATCTCATATATGAAAGGACAAAAATTTGTTTATAAAATTATTAATGACAATAACAATAGTGAATCGTTATGAAGGTTTCTAAAGAAAGTTTGAAAATTAGTTATTAACAGTTGGTTACGTTGAAAACCCCGAGTTTTTAACTTTAAAAATAGCCGAAAAATGCATTTGTTAATTAATTTTGTTTAAACAACTATCAATTGTTATCGAGCGATAGCACAAAGCCATTACTAAATAACAGTCTGCTAGCACCCTAACGAAACGCAATTTTTTTCTTAAAAAATACCTAAAACGATAAAAATTTGTTTAAACAATTGTTAACAATAAAAATTGTTGATTGTCATAAAAGCTCCATAAAAGTTTAGAAATTCGTCATCTACACTTCATTACGTTGAAAAAACCAAGTTTCTACCTCTGAAAATAGCCAGACAGTGCATTTGTTAATTAAATTTGTTTAAACAATCATCAGTTATTATTGTATGAATGACTCTGATAATTTTTTGACATTTTCGTACAATTTTTGGCCGTTTCAATAGAAAGAATTTGATTTATTTCAACATAACTACCTGCAATGGATAATTGTTTATAAAATTTGTTTATAAAATAACAATTTATTTATTCAATTTCATTAATTCAATTAAAAAACGGTTCTCTATAAATTGTCCAAATTTAGTGCAAATTAATTCCTTCAAAGTCCTCATGAATCCATTTTCACTCACTTATTTGTTTATAACAAATTCAATAAATTAAACAATTTCGAAGCTATCAGAAAACTTTTCTGGATAGTTGCTTCATTGATTCTAGGCATTTTCGATTAAATCCAAGTACTTTTCAAAAACCGGTACTCTTTTGAATTTTTTTTTTTTCTATTTTTGTTATTAAATAAACAAAATAAATTTTTTTTCAAAATCTGAATATCCATTTGTCCGGGGCAATTTTTTTGCCCCACTGTGCGATGGACGTTGTAGTCGTTGCACGGAGTAAGTAGCCTCTCTCGTTGATAAATCCATGCCGCGTAAGCTTGAATGTGCCATTGATGAGGTAGAGGTGGCTGGCCAGCCTCAGCCAAGAACCAACTTTACTCAGCTGGCTCGACTTGCAGACATTTGTATTAATAGTTATGATTCTAGAATAGAACTAAGCCAGGTGCGACTCGCTTCTTCGCCTCTATGAACTTTCTAATACAAATATCAATTTAAAAAGCAGCAAACTCTAAAATATCAATAGTTATCGCAGGTTAGTACCACAATTATTAAAAAAAAAATTATTATTACAAATTAATAATAATTTATTATTATATAATAATAATGAGAAGGATTTCGTAGCTTATTTAGACTTTAATTCACTCGTACAAACCTCCCCCTCCCATACTTCCCCTCTCCTACTATACCTACGTTCTCCTACTTCCCCTCTTTCTCTTAATTCTCCCCACACTTCAAACCTCGCTTCCCTTCCACAACTTCTTTCTGCTATACACCCCCTTTCCTTACATCCCAGGCTAAAACTCCCCTTGCGCTACTTCCCTTCCCCAGCCATCAGTTCCCCTCCGCTACTCACCGGCATTACCCTCCTCACCCTTCCATCACTTGCTCTCACTACCCTCCCTCACTTCCAATAATTTCCTCTACCTCTCCTCCCTTATTTCTACTCAGTAGCCCTAACCCATCATTCCTCACTCTCCCTACTTTCCATCCCATCATTTCCTCTACTTCCTGTTCCCTCTTCTCTTATTTACCTTCTCATTTACCCTTATTTCGATACTTTCTTTCCTCTCATTTCTCCTAACTTCCTATACTGTCCCACCAATAATTTCACTCACCTTTAGACCTCTCCCCTCATATCTCTTCATTTCCCCTACATCATTTCTCCATATTTCCTCTAACTCTTCTCCCTTATTTCTACTCACTAGCCCTAACCCTTCATCATTCCTCACTCTCCCTACTTTCCATCCCATCATTTCCTCTACTTCCTGTTCCCTTTTCTCTCACTTATCTTCTCATTTACCCTCATTTCGATACTTTCTCTCCTTTCATTTCTCCTAACTTCCTATACTTTTCCTCAAATAATTGCACTCACCTTTAGACCTCTCCCCTCATATCTCTTCATTTCTCCTACATCATTTCTCCATATTTCCTCCAACTCTTCTTCATTATTCCTCCTTCTATTATTTACCCTCCTTCATTTCCCCTCGCTTCTCATACTTACCTTCTTACCCCCTACAGACCTTCACATTTTCCCTTATTTCCCTACTTCTTCCTTCATTTCTATTTACTTTCCGTAACTCAACTGCCATAATTTTCCATCACTTACCTTCATTTTTCCTCCTCTCCACTATTTTCCCCGCGCTTCCCTTGCTTCCCCACCCCTCTTATCCCTACTTACGTTCTGATTTCCCCTCATTTCGCTACTTCTTATCCTCTCAGTTCTCCTTACTTCCCTTACTTCCACAGCCCTAATTTCGCCTCACTGTCCCGACTTACCATTCCCACTCTTCCCCTCACTTCCTCCAATCCTTCTCTCCTTCTTACCCTCACTACCCCTGCTATCCCTTTTCTAATATTCCCTCACTTCCTCCACTCGCCCATTCCTTTTTACTATAAGGGTTTCTGCCTGGGACTACGAAACCATAAAAATTAAACTAATTAGTAAATCTAAACTTAGAGCTGGCTCGACAGCGGATTGCAATGCAAAATTTAATTTTCAGTTTGAAAAAATTAAATGAATAAAAACATGTTTCGGAGGTATTAAGGTTCTAAATATAGGGGAAAAAACTTTAATTTCAAGAAAGTTAGCTAATCCCAATAAAATCGACCGACAATTTTCCTAAAAACCCCAAAAAACATTTTTTTCATCAAATCACAATAATTTCAAGAAATAATAAAATTCTATAAGGTTAAAAAAAATTACTCTCTCAAAAATTAACCTTAAATTTCACCTATTTCCCCTTTGCCCCCCCCCACACTTTTTCACAAAATCCCTATATTGGAGAATTTTGTCTATTTATTCTCCCTTTTTTTGAAGCCTCAATCAACTTTTTAAGAATTATAACAAACTTAAAGACATTATTCTCAGCTGCGGATTGCGATTGGAAATTTTAATGTTCAGTTAAAAAAAAAAAATATATTAAACATGTTCCCGAGGTATTAAGGTTCTAAATATGGGCAAAAAACCTTTAATTTTAAAAAAGTGAGCCAATTTAGATAAAATCGACCGAAAATTTTCAGATTAAAATTTGTTGATCTTTAAAAATCGGTTTTGCATCGCAATTTAAAATTGAATTTTTAACTTTAAAAAAAAAATAAAAACTACCTCCTAAGGTATGGGGATGTTGAACAAAAATAAAAAAGTTATGATCCAACATAATTACTCTGTTCCGAAAAAATCAGAATTGAAGATCGCCCTATTTCCCCTTTGCCCCTATTTTCCCCTTCCTCCGTCCCACTTTTCTCCAACTTTGATCATTTGATCTAAATTTTCCCCTTCTTTAGAAGCTGCGATTTTTTTCTATTTTCATAATGTGAGTTTTTTTTTCACCGAAAATTAGTATTTTTAAACAAAAATCATCAAGAATCTAAATTTGCGACAATTTCAGGTTATGTTAGCGCTTTACATCGGAAATGGGTATTTTCAACAAAATATTATCAGATTTCAAAGCTAAAAATTTCTTCAACCATCAACGTTTTTCCTTTTTGTTAGCAATTTTTTACCGGAAATTTACAGTTTTCAACAGAAATCATTGGATTTTAAAGGTCCATCCATTTTGAACAATTTTAAATTACGTTGGCGTTTTCCGCCAAAAATTGGCATTTTACAACAAAAATCATGCTTCGATCAAGATTTGCAATTTTTGAACAGTTTCAGGTTTTATTAAAGTTTTTCACAGGATTTCGGCTATTTGAAACAAAAATCGTTAGATTTCGAAGAATATTTACAATTTTTCAACAACTTTAGGTTATGTTGCTGTTTCACTTAAAATTGGTATTTTCAAATAATAATTATTTTAATTTAAACTAATTTCAGAATCTGTTAACAATTTTGAATTATTTTAGCGTTTTCCCCGGAAATTGGTATTTTTAATTAAAACAAAATCATATTTCAAACATTTCAAAGAAGATTCACAACTTTTCAACAATTTGAGGTTATGTGGGCATTTTACACCAAAAATTTGTATTTTTAGTAAAAGTCATTAGATTTCAAAAAAAATTACAAATTTATTTACCATTGTAGGTTTGTGATTTTCGATCGAAATATCTTTATAGATTTTAAAGAAGACTTATACACATTCTGGTCCCTTTAAAACGCTTCATTGATAAAAATCAAATGAAACCTTTCAACATTTTTCGAAAAATCTTATACTTTTCTATCAACATTTTCTCATTGGGACTGTATAAAAACTTATTCCCTGCCAGAGTTGTATCTAATTCTATGTCTCTAAATCTCTACAATTTTCTATCAAATTCTATCCGTTGGAAAATCTTATACCTTTTCTATCGTCAGTTTTTTTATTGAAAATCTAGGAAATCTTCTTCGCACTAGACTTGTAGCAAAACCCTATTTTCCAGAACCTAGAAGATTTGTATCGGATTATACTCTTCGAAATATCTTATACTTTTCTACCAAGATATTGTTGATAAACTTCTATCAATATTTTGAAATGGGAAAATTTGGATAGGAAAGTATAAGATTTCTCGTCCTAGTACAATTAGATAATAATTTTTAAGATTCTGATACGTAGGATTTGATACTAGTCTGGAGTGGATAAGATTTGATGGAATTTTAACGTGAATGTATTAACAGAAAAATATAAGATTCCTCGATGGATAGAGTTGGATAAAATTTTCCAAGATTTTGGAACATAGGATTTGATACAGGTCCTGTGCCAACAAGATTATATAGAATTTTGATCAAAATCTGTTGACAGAAAAGTATAAGATTTTTGGACAAATAGAATTTGATCGAAATTTCCGAAACTCTGGGAGACAGGATATGATACAGTTTCTTTGTGGATAAGATTTGATAGAGATTTAACGAGAATCTCTTAATAGAAAAGTATAAGATTCCTCGATGGACAGAATTTGATCGAAATAGCAAATATTCCAAAATATAGAATTTGATACAAGTCCTGTGCCAACAAGATTTAATAGAGGTTTAATTAGAATCTCTTTATAGAAAAGTATAAGATTTCTCCATGGATGAAGTTTGATCAAAATTCCCAAAATTGTGGAGGATAGGATATGATACAAGTTCTTTGTGGATAAGATTTGATAGAGGTTTGATGAGATTCTCTTGATAGAAAAGTATAAGATTTCTCGATTGATAGAATTTGATCGAAATTTTCACAATTTTGGAAGAGAGGATTGGATACAAGTTCGCTGTCGTTAAGACTTTATAGATGTTTAATGAAAATCTCTTGATAGAAAAGTATAAGATTTCTCAATGGAAATAATTTGATTGAAATTTATGAAATTGTCGAAGATAGCACATGCGACAAGTTCTTTGTCTATAAGATTTTATAGAGGTTTAATGAGAAGCTTTTGACAGAAAAATATAAGATTTCTTGATGGATAGAATATATTCGAAATTTCCGAAATTGTAAAAGATAGGATATGATACAAGTTCTTCGTGAATAAGTTTTGATAAATGTTTAATGGTAATCTGTAAATAGAAAAGTATAAGATTTGCCGATGGATAGAATGTGATGAAAATTTTTTAAATTCTGGATGATAAGACTTGCTAAAAGTTCTTTGTGGATAAGATTTGATAGAGGTTTAATGAGAATATCTTAAAAGAAAAGTATAAGATTTCTTTATGGACAGAATGTGGTCGAAATGTTCAAAACAGTGGATAATAGGGCTTGCTATAAGTTCTTCGTGAATAAGATTTGATGGAGGGTTTAATGAATCTCTTAAAAGAAAAGTATAAGATTTCTTGAGGGATAGAATGTGATGGAAATCTTCAAAATTGTGGATGATAGGACTTGCTACAAGTTATTTGTGGATAAGATTTGACAGAGGTTTATTGATAATATGTAAATAGAAAATTATGAGATTTTTTGATGGATAGAATGTGATGGACATTTTTAAAATTGTAGAGCATAGGGTATGATACAAGTTCTTCGTGAATAAGATTTGATACAGGTTTAATGAGAATCTCTTAAAAGAAAGTATAATATTTCTTGATGGATAGAATGTGAAGAAAATTTTCAAAATTGTGGATGATAGGACTTGCTATAAGTTCTTTGTGGATAAGATCTGATAAAGGTTTAATGATTAACTTTAAATAGAAAAGTGTAAGATTTCTCGATGGATAGAATGAGAGAGAAATTTTCAAAATTGTGGATGATAGGACTTGCTACAAGTTCGTCATGAATAAGATTTGATAGCGGTTTAATAAGAATCTCTTTAAAAAAAGCATAAGATTTCTTGATGGATAGAATGTGATGGATATTTTCAAAATTGTGGATGATATGACTTGCTAAAAGATCTTTGAGGATAAGATTGGATAGAGGTTTGATGATAATCTGTAAATAGAAAAGTGTAAGATTTATCGATGGACAGAATGTGATGGAAATTTTTTAAATTGAGGATGATAGGATTTGCTACAAGTTCTTCGTGAATAACATTTGATAGAGGTTTAATGAGAATCTCTTTAAAAAAAAGTATAAGATTTCTTGATGGATAGAGTGTGATGGAAATTTCCGAAATTGTGGATGATAGGACTTGCTACAAGTTCTTCGAGAATAGGATTTGATAGAGGGTGTAATGATAATCTGTAAATAGAAAATTTTGAGATTTATTGAGGGATAGAATGTGATGAAAATTTTTTAAATTGAGGATGATAGGATTTGCTACAAGTTCTTGGTGGATAAGATTTGATAGAGGTTTAATGAGAATCTCTGGAAAGAAAAGTATAAGATTTCCTTTTTTTTTTATTAATTGAATGTTTATAGTCGCATCGACTGCCAGGGTCATTAGCGACTGTACTATAGGGTTAATTATAAACTGTAGGGTAACTGTGGGGTAGTATACCAAGGGACAGAAGCGAAGCTTTCTGAAAACACATCCAGCGTCGCTTCCTGCTTCGGGAATCGAACCCGCGCCATCGTGGCTGCCAAGGCTGCAGTGTTGGAACATGAGACAAGCACGATACCATCTGAGCCACGATGACTCCCTTATAAGATTTCTTGTTGGATAGAATGTGATGGAAATTTGCAAAATTGTGGATGATAGGACTTGCTACAAGTTCTTTGCGGATAAGATTTGATAGAGGTTTAATGATAATCTGTAAATAGAAAAAAATAAGATTTCTTGATGGATAGAATTTGGTAGATAGATCCTAGATTCCAAAACATAGGATTTGATACAAGTCCTGTTTCAACCAGATTTGATAATGGGTTAATGAGAATCTCTTGATAGAGAAGTATAAGATTTCTCAATGGATAGAATTTAATCGAAATTTCCGAAATTGTGGAAGATAGGATAATGATACAAGTTCTTCGTGGACAAGATTTAATAGGAGTTTAATGAGAATCTCTTAGAAGAAAAGTATAAGATTTCTTGATGGATAGAATATGAAGGAAATTGTCAAAATTGTGGATGATAGGACTTGCCACAAGTTTATTGTGGATAAGATTTTATAGAGGTTTAATGATTAACTGTAAATAGAAAATTATAAGATTTCTCGATGGATAGAATGTGATGGAAATTTTCAAAATTGTGGAAGATAGGATAATGATACAAGTTCTTTGTGGATAAGATTTAATAGAAGTTTAATGAGAATCTCTGAAAAGAAAAATTATAGGATTTCTTGATGGATGGAATATGAAGGAAATTTTCAAAATTGTGGATGATAGGACTTGCTACAAGTTCTTTGTGGATGAGATCTGATAGAGGTTTAATGATTAACTGTAAATAGAAAAGAATAAGATTAGTCGATGGATAGAATGTGATGGAAATTTTCAAAATTTTGGAGGATATGATATGATACAATTTCTTCGAGAATAGGATTTGATAAAGGGTTTAATGATAATCTGTAAATATAAAAGTATAAGATTTCTCGATGGATAGAATGTGATGGAAATTTTTAAAATTGTGGATGATAGGACTTGCTACAAGTTCTTCGTAAATAAGAT
>CAKNYM010047788.1:0-30788 GCA_932195095.1 Andricus curvator
AAATATTTGTAAAAAATTCAAATTATTTCCTAAAGTTTCGAAAATTTTCAAGCAAAATTTCAGAAAAATTTCGATTAATTTTCCGAGTTATTCGGGAGTTTTGAAAAGATTTAAACTTGAAATAATTTCAAACAATTTTAAACAAAATGTAGATTTTTCAATATTTCGAAATAAAATTTAGAAATATTTTTAAAGAACTTTAAAATGTAAAAAAAAACACTTTTTGGAAGGGTGAGACAAAAATACCTGAAAAGAGCGTTATTTTGTTTAAAATTCGTGGTCTTTGGTCGAATTCAACTGTTTTTTATTTAAAATTGAAATTTTCTGGATTGAAATATCTAGAAAACGAATTTAAAAAAAAAATTGAATTTTTAAGCCAAAGAGGCCAATTCTCCAGAAAACAGTTGAATTTTCAACGAAAAACGATAAATTTGCAACCAGAAATTGAAGTTTAAAAAAATTTAATTCTTGAAAAGACTCAAACAAATTTTAAACAAAATGTAGATTCCTGAACAATTTGAAACGATTTTTTATTATGAAAAATGAATTTTAAGAGTAATCTGAAAAATATTTCAAATTATTTTCTAAAGTTTCGAAAATTTTCAAGCAAAATTTTAGAAAAATTTCGATTAATTTTCCGAGACATTCGGAAGTTTTAAAAAGATTTAGATCCTAAACTTGAAATCATTTCAAACAATTTAAAACAAAATGTAGATTTTTTAATATTTCGAAATAAAATTGAGAAATGTTTTTAAGGGTGCGTGACACAGTCAAATACCTATATTACCGACCTCACTTTTTCAGTTTATTACATTTTTTTTTTGAACCTAAAATCTTTTTTTTGTAAATAGAATATCGGACTGAAACTTTGTAATATGTATCAGAAGACCATAAACTACGTTTGTGTACTTTATTTAAGTAGAAATTTAGCAAAAATTATTTTCAAAGAAATTAAAACTGCGACCATTTTTGTACATATTGTCTTTGTAACTTGACATTTTTTGAACCTAAAAACTTTTTTTTGAGTAAAATATCGGCCTCAAACTTTGAGAACTGCAAGAGCCGACAGTAAATTACGTTTATGTACGTCATTTGAGTATAAAATATGCAAAAAGAAAAATTCCAACTAAATGTCAACTCCGGTATTCGCGATGGCACGAAAATGCGAAGCAGAGATGCCAATCCTGGCGCCTTTTGCTACTGCGCTTGCGTTCGGGCCCCGCTGTGGTTGGCCGCAGTTGGCGCGCAATTCAAAATTGGAATTAAAAACAATTCTTGTAATTTAAATAAATAATTATTGAAAAATGCACAAGAATGTATATAAATTGTACAACTTCTGATTTGAGACATCTGAAATTAAATGTTTTGTGAAATATAAGTTATTCTTTGGAAGTCAAAGAAAATAAACTGTTATTTAAAAATGTATGTGTGCATTTTTCAATAATTGTTTATTTAAATTACAAGAATTGTTTTTAATTCCAATTTTGAATTGCGCGCCAACTGCGGCCAACCAGTGCGCGGCCCGAACGCAAGCGCAGTACCAAAAGGCGCCAACATTGGCATCACTGATGCGAAGTCTGGCGGCCACTAATCGAGGCTCTATCAGCTGGCTCGTCTACATCTGAAATATGGGGTCCACGCTGTCAAAGATTGATGACGCGGTGTTCTTACAATAATATTTTATAAAAGTTGTGTCCAGCATAAAAGTTGAGTGAAATATTTTTTTTCAATTTCTTTTCATCATTTATTCGCTCATCGCGAATACCGACCGAACTGGCAACCGTTGTTGACATTTAGTTGGAATTTTTCTTTTTGCATCTTTTATACTCAAATGACGTAAATAAACGTAATTTACTGTCGGCTCTTGCACTTCTCAAAGTTTGAGGCCGATATTCTACTCAAAAAAAAAAGTTTTTAGGTTCAAAAAATTTCAAGTTACAAAGACAATATGTACAAAAATGGCCGCAGTTTTAATTTCTTTGAAAATAATTTTTAGCGAAATTTCTACTCAAAGTACATAAACGTAGTTTATGGTCTTCTGATACATATTACAAAGTTTCATTCCGATATTCTATTTACAAAAAAAGATTTTAGGTTCAAAAAAAAAATTTAATAAACTGAAAAAGTGAGGTCGGTAATATAGGTATTTGACTGTGTCACATTCCCTTAAAATGTAAAAAAAAAACACTTTGGAAGGGTGAGAAAAAAATCCCTGAAAATAGCGTTACGTAATATCGCTCCCTATCTCCAAATGTAAATGTAAAGTCTACTGATAAAACCGGAAGTGCGACCTTCGCAGACTGGTTTTCACTGGCATTTCCTTCGTTAGTATGCGTTTTTCTCTTACTATAACTTAAAGGCCCCTCCAACGGATGGAGGTACGTTACTCTCGAGGAAACCCATTAATGAGAGCTTCTTTCGCTTTTACCTCAGCTCTTGTTACAGGAATAAGGCTCTAGGAAATGAGTACTTAGCTTCAAACCAGATTTTACGTAATTTATATATATTAATTATTGATAAGCAAACAAATTTGCAATTTTCATCAGGGGCCGTTCAAAAAAAAAGTCACGCTATTTTCAACACTTTTTCCACCCCTCCAATTTTCCGTCACACATCGTCACACAAAACTTTAACTTGCCAGGGTGACGTCACAAATTCCAAGACCCACCTCCCCTTTTAGGTTAATGTTTTTTCTTTGATTTCATTTAAAAAATGCCTAAAATAAAAGAAACATAACAGTCCAAAATGCTGTAATAATAGGGGAAATACACTCAACTCCCGATATAAGACCGGTTTCGACACGGCTTGTCTTGGCCTTGATCCTAAATCGAGGGAATCCAAACGTAAAGAGGCAGGGCCGTGTGAATCATTTTTGTTGGATTTGGACGCATGATGCAACTAACGAAATATTGTGAACCGAGGGGGGGGGGGGCTTATATCGGGAGTTGAGTGTATGCTGATTTTTCATGAAAATATGGGAATAATTTCTTTTGAATTTGAACATTTCAAGCAAAAGGAGCAAATTTTCAACAAAATTGTTGAGCTTTTAAACCAAGAGTTGAATTTTCAACCCACAAAGATAAATTTTCGATCAAATGATCAAATTTTTAATTAAAACAAATTAAACTTCAACTAAAAACAGTTGAATTTTCAATCAAATAGTTAAATTTTCAGACCATAAAGACGAATTTTTTTAGAGGACGGTTGAATTTTCAACCTAAAAAGTTAAATTTGTAACAAACAGATGAAATCTCAACAGGAAATGTAATATATTATATGTCGACCAAAATAAACAAATTTTCAACAAAGTAGTTAAATTTGGAAACAAAAAGTTGAATTTTCAAAAAAAATTATATATTTTCAACGAAATAGTTGAATTTTTCACCAAACAGCTGAATTAAAAAAAAAGAGTTAAATTTTCAACAAAATAGTTGAATATTTAACAAAATAATTACATTTTTAATGAAATAGTGGAATTTTCAATAAAACGATTCACTCTCAACGATAAATAGTTGAATTCAAAGAAAAAAAGACGAATTTTTAGCCAAATGGATGAATCCTTAACCAAAACAGATTTATTTTTAACGAAACAGTTGCAATTTCAAAAACAAAAAAATCAAATTTCTGGTAAAATAGATCAAATTTCAAACCGAAAAGACAAGTTTTCAACAAAGAGGTTGAATTTTCAGCATAGAAATATAAATTTTCAAGAAAAAAATTAATTAGAAAAAAATCAATTTTCCTCCTAAGAGATGAATTTTCATCTAAAATACAAAATCTTTAAATAATAAAAAATAAATTTCTAACGAAGGAGTTCAACTTTCAATCAAGTTGAAAAAATAATTTTCAACCAAAGAAAAAAAAATAATAACCCAAAAACTAATAAAATGAATTTTCACAGAGTAGTTCAACTTACAACAAAGAAGTTAAATTTTCAACCAAGAAGATTTATTTTGTAAACAAAAAGACGAATTTGCAAAAAAAAAATCAATTTTCTACCAAATTGTTGAATTTTCAACTGAAAAAGATCGATTTTCAAACAATAATGGAATAGTTCAATTTTCAGTTAAAAATTAATTTTCAAACGAAAAAGAATAAATTTCAAACAAAATATTGAAATCTTCAACCAATAAAATGAATCTTTAAGAATGTAGTACAAATTTAAACTAAGCAGTTGAATTTTTAACAAAAAAAGATGAATTCTCAATGTAAAATTTAATAGTTGAATTTTCAATCAAGAATATTAATTTTCGACAAAAAAAAGTGGAATTTACAACAAAATAATTAAATTTTTGCCCAAATTGTTCAATTTTCAACTAAAAACGATACATTTTTAACGAATAATGGAATAGTTAAATTTTCGGTCAAAAATTAATTTTCTACCAAAAAAAGAAGTAATTTTCAACAAATAGTTAAATTTTCTACCAAAGAAATGGATCCTCAACCAAAAACATTAACTTTTAACAAAGTAGTTCAACGTTTAAGAAAGTATTTCAACTTTTAATTCAGTAGTTGAATTTTCAACCACAAAATATAAATTCTCTATTCTCAATGAAAAAAACGCATTTTTAACAAAATAGTTAAATTTATAAACAAAGAGATAAATTTTCATTTCAATGATGAAGCTTCAACAAAAAATTTAATTTTCAACAAAGTAGTTTCATTTTAAACTTAGTATTTGAATTTTCAAATAGAAAAGATAAATTGTTAACCAAAAAGGTTAATAAAAAATGTACATAATAGTTGATATTTCCACCAAAAGAGTTGAATTTTCAACCAAGATAGATTAAAAAAAAGAAATGAATTTTTAACCAATAGTTGACTTTTCAACCCAAAAAGACGAATTTTCAAGCAAATAGTTGAATCCTACACCGACATACATAAATTTTCAACCAAAATGGAATCGTTAAATTTTTAGTTGAACAAAATTTGTTTTCAACCAAATTAAAATGAATTTTCAACCAAAGAGAAATTTGCAACAAAATACATAAATTTTCAACCAAATTGTTGAGTTTTTAACTAAAAAAGATTAATTTTTAATGAAAAATTTAATAGTAGAATTCGACCAAAAATATAATAGTGTGACGTACTTTTTTGAATTGACCCTTACCAGATTTTTCCTAACAGATATTGAAAAAAATTATGGTTTCAGTTTTTAGAATTAAAAATCCTTTCCCTGAGGATTTTGAACCTGAAAATAGGTTTTCTGCAGATGCATATTCAACTTAATTCAAATAAGCTTCTGCCGATTCTGGAAAGAATAAGCCCCAGGCCTAATTAGCGTAATTAGCTTTAACAAGTAATAAAGATAATTTCAGAACAATGCAAGTAAGTTAGCAATTTCTTTATCGGGACCCCTTTCCCCAAGCAAACTCGTAAATTAGCATTGGGAACGTGCTAGGTGCATTGTGAGTGCTCGATAAACTATCGACCATTAATGCATAAAACCTGTATGGGTAGTAGATTAAGTTTTGTCGCCCCACATCCTTGACACACATCTCATATCTCTCAATTAAAAAAAATATTTGCATTAAAAATATTCAGTAGTTTAGTAGGATTAAAGAACTGGTAAAACAAGTCCGTCCGTTGTACTTTTTTATGAGAATAGAGATTCGAGACGAGATTCAAGACGAGGTTCGAGGCGAGGCTCGAGACGAGGTTCGAGACGAGGCTCGAGACTAGTCTCGAGACGAGGTTCGAGACGAGATTTGAGATGAGGTTCGAGATTGATTAGGACTGTAACGTAACCTAAAGTTCTTCCAGACTTGTAAATTTTCTTTAGTCCTTTATCTTTTTTCTTTAACTTTATTTCCGGTGAAAACCACTAAAAATATCGATTTTCTGTGGAAAAACGCCAACATTACCTTAAATGTTAAAAAGTTGTGAATCTTCCTTGAAATATAATTTTGTTTCATTAAAAATACAAAATTTAAATAAAAAACACTTTCATAATCCAAAATTGTTAAAAGATTCTAAACCTTGTTCAAATTATAATGATTTTTCTTTGAAAATACCAATTTTTGATGAAAAACTCTGCTATGAAATAACAAAAAATTGTTCCCAATTGTTAATCTTCTTTGAAATTCATTGATTTTTGTTTAAAATAACCAATTCTTGGTGAAAAATTTTAACATAACTAAGATTGATGAAAATTGAGAATCTTGATGAATTTTGCTAAAAATGTCAATTTCCTGTGAAAAAAACTAGCACAATATAAAATCTTCAGATACTTCAAGTCTTCTTCGATAAAAGTTATAATTTTATAATAAAGTTCTTTTCCAAAAATACTAATTTCCAGCGAAAAGAACCAACATAAAATATGAATAATATTTTCAATAATTTATCAGATGATTCAAAACTTTGAATTTACCCGCGCAAAAGTATACGGTTTGCATACGGTTTTCTATAATTTTTCTTATTAAAAGGTATCATCTATAGATTTAATTATCACAATTTTTTTTAGAAAGGACAGAAATTATTATATAATGACTGATATTTATTGTTATAATTAAGAACCACTATCAAAGTGTCCATCGCTCGAGTTGTAATTGGAATATTACTGTTGCAATAATTACTGTCTCCACCTAACGGTTGTGCAGAATTGGAATTCCAGCAATTTTTTCCACCTACGAAGCATCAAGCCCCAGAATTTAATTTTGTTCCAATGTCAATATTATTGTTCGTTATTATCTTCTTTAAAACGGCGAGAAACAAATTTGAATAATTTAAATTTCGCGCCACCTCTGAACACCCTTCACGCGCGAAATTCAAAATCCGCAATTGCAGATTTGTTATTTCCACTGAAAATTTTCGAACAGTCTTTATTCTAAAATAAAAAAGAGGGTTAACCCACCTTTTTTTAGGCCATTTACCTTGGTATGCATATTTAATGACTTGGAACGTCCTTTTTTCGAGTTAAAATCCTAAATTCGTGGAAAACTGGGGAGTGGAGTTACATTATGAAAACAATATCTTCAGTGAAAGATCCGGAAGCGGGAATTCCGGAAGCAGTCCGGAATTGTCAGCGATACGGGTGGCGCATCGGGCATCAATCCGTTCCCTGGTGTTTTTATTTCACGGTTGGACGGGTATATGACCGGCCAAGTATGCCGACATTATAGTTTGGCTCTGTGGAATTCTCCGTGTCTTAAGATCGGACTCTGATATGATGATGAAGTAGAAAGTCTAAAAGTCTTCCTATCGAATGAAAATGGCCATCGCTTCGCGTTCGACTGCGCGCGAATTACAAAATTGGAGAAGCTTGTAGAATTCTCAGATCGATACAATACTCAAGAGATCCACTCGAGTGGAAGGAATGACCCTTTGGAATAATCGAATCATACTTCAGAAAAGGAAGTTCTAAATAAAAGTTCCGCTTCGATGAGGATTCCATTTTTGGTCTTTAAGACTGCACTGATCTTGGGAAAATAGTAGAAGACCGAAGCAAGCCAATTTGAAAACTAAATTATCAGATTCTGGCTCGAAATATTGATAATAAAGAAATTTAACTGCAATAGAAATATCCTGGGTGAAAAAGAGAACAAAAAAGCTCTTTACGAAAAAATTTTCGGACTAATAGTTTAGATTTTAAGGTAACTTAAAGTTGAATCGACGATGCAAGATCTAGTGCACATGCGCAGTGGGGATTTGGAGATGCGCATGCGCTCTGGATCTTCAGGTTCCACAGCCGCCCCCTGACCAAATTTTAAACAGTTCTAATTATAAAACTATTGGTTTGATTCAAAAAGTTTAAAATGCAGGTTCGATTAGTTTTTCACGTAGAATATAGTTTTCTTATTAATGGAAATAAAAATTGGTATTTGGAACTTTAATTCTTAAAAACGTGTAAGTTATAAGAGCAGCAACTAAAGCAGTAAACGAAAACAAAATAATCTTAATAGGCCAGGGTTTGAACCCCATTTGCTTTAACCGGTTTCAAGTCCGCTACCATATCACCTGACCTATTTATACAACTTTCTTTCCTTTCTACAAGAATCCTTTATGAGTGACTAGGTTTAAAATATATCTCGGAAATTATTAGATTTGTTAGGTTATTCGGGGCTTTAATTGTTTTGAACTTGGTTGAACTCGATTAAAAATCGAACGAGAAGAGATAAATGCCATAACGGTCTCGTAGTGAATCAGTCACGCGTGTTTGCAAGATTACTCTTTGCGAAGGAAACGAGATGGTGAAGGTTGTTCAGATGGAAAAAGTGGGGGAAGCAAAAAATTGCGGGTCGCCGACTTTTCCATTCCGTGGTCGGCAAATGTTATAACGTTGCTTTGTAGGCATCCGCCATAGAGCCATCGAGAAATACAAATCGATTATTTTTCATATTTTTCTGAATCTATGTTAAGCTATCGAATTTTTGGCTATTGTGAATATTTAAGGTTATGTTACGATTGAGGACATTATAGGTTATTTTTGATTGGTCTATTTTAGACCACGGCAGACTATTTTGATAATTTTAGGTTATGATGGAGAATTTTTATCGGTTTCACCCTTTTGAGGTTATGTTAATCACATTCTAAGTACAGTTCTCCTTATTTTAGATACTAGAAAGATATCCATGTGTGGATTGAAATTTGTGCAAGGAGCATGTAAACTAAAAGCCGTTCACCATTGTGGAAGGTCGAAGGAGTGTTGACTTTGATTTTTGTCTGAATGGCAATCGTAACGGTTTGGTTAGACCGGTCGACGCCGATACGGTATTCGTCATGCCGACCTAACAAGTTCGCTGAGAAATGCATGCTTGTGGCCCGGATCAGATATACAAAATTGGGACTCACCGACATTAAAAAAAAAAAAAAATTACATTCATACCTAAACGTCGCGCGGGAAATAAAAATGCGACGACAGAAGATCAAAATTAAAGACTCAGCGCCCTTGAATACATTTTGAGAAAATAGGTCAGTGAATAGAGTACATAGTTTTGAAAACGAGCGTCAGGGTTTCGATTCCCAGACGGATTTTTTCCCTTTTTTTGTTTTTAAAAGATATTATGAAAATAGATGCTAGGATTCTGAAATGTTAGAGAAGGAATTTCTCCGAACTATAGAAAGACTTATTTCCGAGGCCCAGTTTTGTGGTGACTCGGAATGCATTCCATGGCGAGTTACGGTATTTTCTGATGATAATGTTTGGTAATTCCTGCCGCAATTCTGATAAACGGCATTCACCGCTTTAGAGATCTCTTATTTCTTTGCGATTGATTTAAACAATTTTCTTTCGTTATTTTCAATTTAATTTTAATTTCATAGTTTTAGTTTCAGTTTAAAATTGATCCCGTATTAATGTGAGAGGCAAACGCGTGAACGATTTGACTTTCCAGACTATCGACACGTAGCGAAAGTCGTTCAATGCATATTTTCTAAATATAAAATATCTCCTGTCGCTCTTGTCACATAGTTTCACGCCGAGTGGAAAATCGACTTGATTTCATTATTTCATCGGATCTACGAAATTAAATATTCAGATTTTTGTACAAAATTTAAGAAATTCATGAACGATTAGAGATAAATGTTCAGGATCAAAACAGGACTGAAAAAGTATTTTTCGAAATTCTTCTCCGATCAGTAGTTTTTGTGCTAGAGGTGTTTGAAGTTGGATGAACGGCGCGGGAAGAGCGCATGCGCTGTAGATCTGATCCCACCGCTGTCTGTTAATAAAATTTCAGATCCTTATATTTATAAAACTACTGACTCGATTAAAATACTTCAAAGGGCGATTTTGCTTGGTTTCTTACGTAGAATATAGATTTATTGAAAAATATATAAAAGTTTTTTAACTTTAAAAAATTGTGTATTATTCTATCAACTGGCGACTTTTCCAATTGATTTGTCGTTTACGCGCCCGATTACTTTAGTGCCAATTTGGTTAATGAGTTTTCTCGTTTGTACTGTTTTTCGCGCGAGGCAAGGGAACGCGGAATTAGTCGCAGCGGTCATTAAGAGGATCTTCACTTGGTTTACCCGCGACCGGAAACACCGACTTGTTCATGAGCACTAGGATAATACGTGCTAGAATTTGAATTTGTAAAGAATATCTTCATTTAGTTTCAGAATCAATTATATTTTTAATTCAAAATGTTACTCTTTAGATTAAAAGAACTATATTTTTTCAAAAATAATTTAAACTCGAAAATATATACAAAAAGAATATTTGCGAAGAAATGGTATGTAATAAATTTTTTTTGCCGCAGATTTATATTTCTGTGATTGTAGCTTGAAGTCTGTATTATTAAAGACCGTGACGTCTGGAGAAATGACGTCAGCTTGAATTGAACGGAAATGCTCGTTCAACTTCTTCAGGCTTTTATTGTGAGAATTTTTTGTCGTTACAAGGACGTCAATATGTCAACGACCACCTTCAAGAAAAAAAATTTTTAAAGAAATTTTTTGTTTAAAATATTTAGTTTTTTCAAACAGAAAACTGAAAGCCATCTTTGGAAAATTGACAGGAAGAAAATCATTAATAATAAAGAGAGTTTATTAGTATAAATCATTTTGACTTCTTATAAAATTTTTTTCCGGCTTATTGAATTTTAAAAATTGTGATACACGATTTTAAAATTAATCATTTTTAATGACTTAGTTTCAAGATCCTAATTTAAGAATGTTTCAATTTTTAAACAAAGTTTAGAATTTACGATATTTAAAATTCTTCAATTCGGACTTGATAGTTGCACAATTTTCAGTTTAAAGGATTTATAATATAGGATCCGCCATTTTGAATTTTCAAAATTTCGAAAATCTGACTGCAAATTCGTTACCAGCAAACCAAACAAACCCGTGAAGACACATTTTGAAGACAGGATACAAATTTTTAACTTTTTAGGCCGCCATATTGGATCCGCTATTTTGAGTTTTGGAATTTTGACTTCAGATTCGTAAACAGCGACCCAAAAACCTCTTAGTGTTAATTTATAAAATCCATTCCGTTAAAAAAACAAAATGTTTTTTTTTGTTCTTGTGATTTGTTAAAAACTATGTGAAAAATATTTTTAAAAAGAGGTCAAAAAGGTGCCATACATGTATGCCATGATGCCGTAAAGGGTTAAAATGTTTACTGGTTCTCAAAATATCATAAAAAAATGTAGAGGCGTGCGCAAGACCAAATTCGCTTCCATATATTGCCTCGGGCATGCACGGCAGTCCCGCTCAACCGAGCGATTTTCGTATTGCGCGGGCTTCTACATTTTTTATTATAATTCGAGAACTTGTGAAAATTTTTACATTTTCTTAATCTCATTTTAAAGAGCACAGTTTGAGGTTCATTTTTTGTAACTTTCAAATATTTATCATGATTTTCCTTCATTTTTCTAGGAGTTGAAGTTCAACCTTGAAAATTGGAAAAAATAAGAAATTAAACTGGCATTTCTCACTCACTGACTCAGTCTCTATTTATCAACAATACTTTAAATAGAGCTCATTCAACGTGAAATTTATTCATCTTTTCAACGCTTTTTAGAAAATTATTCTATCTATCTTACTGTAATATATTTTTTTTTAATTTCAAACGCTTTCGATTCAAATCTAAATATTTAAAAAAATGTGTAATAATAATTGATATCAAATTCTGTATCAAATGAGCCACTTTTCAAGATTCAAATTAAAATCTTAGCAGAATCTAAGAAAATAATTTTAATCATTTGAAAGTTAAGCAAAATGAACCTAATGTGTATTATTCAAAATAAGCGTAAGAAACGCTAACAATGTTCACTCGATCTCAAAATATAATAAAAAATGTAGAGCTTGGGCATGCACGGCAGTCCCGCTCAACCGAGCGATTTTCGTCTTGCGCAGGCTTCTACATTTTTTATGATAATTCGAGAACCAGTGAAAAATTTTACATTTCCTTGACCTCAGTTTGAAGAGGACAGTTTCAGGTTAATTTTGTGTAACTTTCAAATATTTATCATACTTTTCCTTGATTTTTCTAGGAGTTAAAGTTCAATCTTGAAAATTCGAAAAAATCAGAAATTAAACTGGCCTTTCTCACTCACTGACTCATTCTCTATTAAATAACAATACTTTAAATAGAGCTCATTTAACGTGAAATTTATTCATCTTTTCAAAGCTTTTTAGAAAATTATTCTATCTATTTTCATACAACCGGAAGGTACTGTAATCTATTTTTTTTTAAATTTTAAACGCTTTCGATTCAAATCTAAATATTGAAAAAATGTCTAATAATAATGGATTTTTAGATTGTTTATATTTTTAAATTGAGGAAAGAAAAATCCATAGATTGGAAAAATAGAGTGGCACCAAGGTTCATTCTTGGAAATACTATAAACTTCAATTTACGATTTTGCACTTTGGAAAATTATACGCTTACATAAAAAGTCTACAGAAAAGTATAAGAAAATAATTTTAATAATTTGAAAGTCAAGCAAAATGAACTTTAAGGTGTATTATTTAAAATGAGCTTAAGAAACGCTAAGAATTTTCACTTGTTCTCAAAATATCATAAAAAATGTAGAGCTTGGGCATCAAGGCAGTCCCGCTCAACCGTGCGATTTTCGTCTTGCGCAGGCTTCTACATTTTTTATGATAATTCGAGAACCAGTTAAAATTTTTGCATTTTTTTGATCTCATTTTAAAGAGGACAGTTTAAGGTTCATTTTGTGTACATAACTTTAAAATTACATCATTTTCCCAGATTTTTCGAGTTGTTGAAGACAAAAATTCTATCTATCCTCATACTCGGAGGGTATTGTAATCTAATTTTTTTATTTCAAACGCTTTCGATTCAAATTCAAATATTAAAAAATGTGTTAAATAATAATTTTTTAAATTGTTTATATTTTTAATTTTAGGAAAGAAAAACACATAGACAATACAAAAATGTAAAGAAAGGGATCGAAAAAAATGTGATTGGAAGTATAGAGTGGCACCAAGGTTCGTTCTTGGAAAGACCATAAACTTCAATTTACGATTTTGCAATCCGGGAAATTTTACGATGACATAAAAATTCTACAGAGAAAAATAAGTTATTTTGATAAGTGGACCGATTCAGGATAATTGGGGTTGTTTAATTACATCGGAATTCTTTTGTTTAAGAATTTCCTCAAAAAAAGAAAAAAAAAAGAAGAAAAGGAAAAAAACCATCAAGTGATCGTTCTGACTTGTGATGCGTTTTCAACGACCGATACTAATTTCAAGCTCATTAGGAACAAAGGTCATTGTTTTAGTTTTTAATTAAATGGGACATTTTAATTAAAGATAACAATAAATAATAATTATGTTTTCATTTGCAAGTTAGCAGTGATTATTTTTGCAATTGTTATAAGTAATAAAAAAATTAGAGAAAGTGAATGCAAAAATATATAATTATATTGCACGCAGTGACTATATAATATATTTTAAATCAGTGTTGCACCACGTGCATCAATTATTGTTGTTCAAGTGTGACGCAGCACGCAGTAATTCCATTGTCTCGCCAACAATTTTTTTTATTCTTACTTTTTACTCGATCGTTCACTCTCGCTCGTAAAATAAACTTAAGCAAAAGGGTTTTTGATCGGTCAGCTCCTTTAATGATACTAAAGACCATCATTACTTTTACATTGCTTTATTACTCCCTTCATTAAATCCGCGAAATAATTTAATCACACAATTAGATTACACCTCATAATAAAATATAGCCCGGAAATTCGTTTGAATACACACAAAAATAAATCAATTTTTTTTTTTTGAAAAAAAAGGATATTTAGAGATGGTTGCGCCACCTCTTAAAAAAATTAAAACAAAAAATAACTTTTTGAAAGATTTGAGAAGGTTTTAAGATTTAAAAATTAATTTTAAGAAAATATTCAAAAAGATTTTTAAAAATTACAAAAGATTTCCAAAATTCTATAAAACGAATTTGGTAGAGTTTAAGACAATTTCAGAAATTTTTTCCAGGTGTTAAAAAATTCTGAATATCTTTTGAACTAACTCAAATTTTTTCCAAGATTTTGTGAAATTCTCTAAAACAACAAAAAAATTCTTAGAAAATTTCTAGCTACTTTTTCAATGTATTGAAATCTTCAAAAATCTTTTTGAATTTTCTCGAGAAACTTAAGAAAATTATATTTATATAACCGTAAATCAATTATAAACAAAGAAACTTAAAAAATAAATAGTTCTTCGACATTTCTATTTTGCATTAAAAATTATTTTCTCCTTCAAATTATAATTATCCTAATTTTTTTTCTTCGCTGAAAAATCTCTTTTGGCTGAAAATACAATTCATACAACAATCAAATATATTAATTTTCAAACAACAAAAAAGGCGAAGTCTAAAAAAAATTATTTTCTAACCAAAAAAGATGAATTCTCAACAAAAGATGTAATAGTTGATATTTCAATCTAAAAAGATTTTTCGTTGGGAATTGATATTTTTTAGTTGAAAATTCTCTTTATTTTAAATCATCTTTTTTTAACTGAAAATGTAACTATTTCATTTTTGGTTAAAAACTTATCTTTTATTGTCGAGAATTCAACTAATTGGTTAAAAATTCATGTGTTTCTTTGGAAATTTTTCCTTTTGGGAAAAATTTATATTTGTGGACGAAAATTTAATTTCTTTAATGAAAATTCATCCTTTTTCTTTTAAGAGTTGAAGACAGTTGAACTTAAAAAAAAATTTAATAGTTGATATTTCAACAAAAAGGATTGATTTTCTACCAAAAGAGCTGAACTTAAATTTGAAAAAAAACATATTTTTAACCAAGAAGATTAATTTTCTACCGAAAACGACGAATTTTTAACAAAATACATTTCAACCAAACAATTGAATTTTTAACTAAAATCGATCAAATTTCAACCACAAATGGAATAGTTACATTTTTAGTTAAAAAAATGTAATTTTCCACACACAAAATTTCTCAAGCAAAAATATGAATTTTCAAACCAGAAGATGATTTTCTACAAAAAGGACGATTTTTCAACAAAATACATAAATTTTTAACCAATTAGTTAGATCCTAACTAGAAAAGATCCATTTTTAATCAAATATATTAATTTTCAAACAATAAGACGAAGTCTCAACCAAAAAAAATAATAATTTTTAAGTAAAAAAAATGAAATCTTAATTGAAGAGTTAAATTTGAATTTATTTAAAAATTATAATTTTCAGTCAAATTTCTAACAAATTCGACCAAATAGTTTAATTTTCAACCCAAAAAGACGAATTTTAAACAAAATAGTGAAATTTTTAGTTCAAAAACTAATTTCCAACCAATAAAAAACAAATTTTCAAGAAAACAGTTACATTTTCTACAGAAAAAAAGTTTTTGAATTAAAATTTTGAATCATTAACCAACAAAAATTTATTTAAAAAAAAAGAGTCAATAAAGAACAAAAAAAACATAAAAAATGTGGAATTATGTTTGTAATGTTAATTATTTTAAATACTTTTCGCAGCTTGAAATTTTTTCAGGCGATTCGATTTTTTCCTTTCTTTTTTCATATTATTAAAATTCCAGACATGCGAGAGACATGTCAAGTTTTTGAAACTAAATAATAATAAATACGAGTAAAAATAGCGAATTATTTATTTCGACCATGAAAAATTAGGACATAGTAAGAAAAATGAAAATATCAGGACAGCGATAACAAATCAGGACGTTTATTAAATTGTTTTTGATTGCATTTTTTTTTGCGGAAATAACAATTACATTCCTTGTTGAGAAATAAATTTTTTGATCAAAGATTCATCACTTGGATTGAAAATTCAACTATTTGTTGAAAATTCCTTTTTTCTTAGTTGAAAATTAATTTTTCTAACTGAAAATATAATTCTTTCATTGTTGGTTAAAAATTAATCTCGGATTCGCAAAAGTGAATCACGTTAATCTGCAGTTCACAATCAAAATGATATAAATGCAACAATGAGTATTTTCCCTTCAATTTTGTTAATCTAACATCCAGGACAATTAAAATTTAGGTCTCATGACCTGAAAATTGGCCACCCAATTTCATTCACAGATTCTCGAAGAATTTCTCTTATTGTATCAAATAATTTATTCATATATAACTTAAAAATTTTTGGCATCATTTTCCTAGATTTTTCCAGTCGTTGAAGACAAAAATTCTATCTATCCTCATACCCCTGGAGGGTATTGTAATCTAATTTTTTTATTTCAAACGCTTTCGATTCAAATCCAAATATTAAAAAAGCGTGTTAAATAATAAATTTTCAAATTGTTTATATTTTTAATTTTAGGAAAGAAAAATACATAGACAATAAAAAAATGTAATGAAAGGGATGAAAGAAAATGTGATTGGAAGTATAGAGTGGCATAAATGAAAAATCAGGACATAGTAAAAAAATGAAAATATCAGGACAGCGATAACCAATCAGGACGTTTAGTAAATTGTTTTTGATTGCCTTTTTTTTTAATAACTATTACATTTCTTGTTGAGAAATACATTTTTTGATCGAAGATTCATCACTTGGGTTGAAAATTCAACTATTTGTTGAAAATTCCTTTTTTCTTAGTTGAAAATTAATTTTTTTAACTGAGAATATAATTCTTTCATTGTTGGTTAAAAATGAGTGTCGGACCCGCAAAAGTGAATCATTTTAATCTGAAGTTCACAATCAAAATGATATAAATGCAACAATGAGTATTTTCCCTTCAATTTTGTTAATCTAACATCCAGGACAATTAAAATTAAGGTCACATGACCTGAAAATTGGCCACCCAATTTAATTCACAGATTCTCAAAGAATTTCTCTTATTGTATCAAATAATTTATTCATATATAACTATAAAATTTTTGGCATCATTTTCCTAGATGTTTCCAGGTGTTGAAGACAAAAATGCTATCTATCCATACCCCTGGAGGGTATTGTAATCTAATTTTTTTTATTTTAAACGCTTTCGATTCAAATCCAAATATTAAAAAAGCGTGTTGAATAATAAATTTTTAAATTGTTTATATTTTTAATTTTAGGAAAGAAAAATACATAGACAATAAAAAAATGTAAAAAATCAGGACATGGTAAAAAAATGAAAATATCAGGATAGAGATAACCAATCAAGACGTTTAGTAAATTGTTTTTGATTGAATCTTTTTTGTGGGAATAACTATTACCTTTCTTGTTGAGAAATACATTTTTTGATCGCAGATTCATCACTTGGATTGAAAATTCAACTATTTGTTGAAAATTTCTTTTTTCTAAGTTGAAAATTAATTTTTTTAACTGAAAATATAATTCTCTAATGGTTTGTTAAACATTAATCTCGGATCCGCAAAAGTAAATCATTTTAATCTGCAGTTCACAATCAAAATGATACAAATGCAAGAATGAGTATTTTCCCTTCAATTTCGTTAATCTAGCATCCAGGACAATTAAAATTAAGGTCTCATGACCTGCTAATTGGCCACCCAATTTAATTCACAGATTCTCGAAGAATTTCTCTTATTGTATCAAATGATTTATTCATACATAACTTCAAAATTTTTGGCATCATTTTCCTAGATTTTTCCAGTTGTTGAAGACAAAAATTCTATCTATCCTCATACCCCTGGAGGGTATTGTAATCTAATTTTTTTTATTTCAAACGTTTTCGATTCAAATCTAAATATTAAAAAAATGCGTTAAATAATAAATTTTGAATTGTTTATATTTTTAATTTTAGGAAAGAAAAATACATAGACAATACAAAATGTAAAAAATCAGAACATAGTAAAAAAATGAAAATTTCAGGACAGCGATAACCAATCAGGACGTTTAGTAGACTGTTTTTGATTGAATTTTTTTGTGTGGAAATAACTATTACATTTGTTGTTGATAAATACATTTTTTGATCGCAGATTCATCACTTGGATTGACAATTGAACTATTTGTTGAAAATTCCTTTTTTCTTAGTTGAAAATTAATTTTTTTAACTGAAAATATAATTCTTTCATTGTTGGTTAAAAATTAATGTCGGATCCACAAAAGTGAATCATGTTAATCTGCAGTTCACAATCAAAATGATATAAATGCAACAATGAGTATTTTCCCTTCAATTTTGTTAATCTAACATGCAGGACAATTAAAATTGGCCACCCAATTTAATTCACAGATTCTCGAAGAATTTCTCTTATTGTATCAAATAATTTATTCATACATAACTTTAACATTTTTAGCATCATTTTCCTAGATGTTTCCTAGGTGTTGAAGACAAAAATTCTATCTATCATACCCCTGGAGGGTATTGTAATCTAATTTTTGTATTTCAAACGCTTTCGATTCAAATCCAAATATTAAAAAAATGTGTTAAAAAATAAATTTTTAAATTGTTTATATTTTTAATTTTAGAAAAGAAAAATACATAGACAATAAAAAATGTAAAAAATCAGGAGATAGTAAAAAATGAAAATATCAGGACAGCGATAACTGATCAGGACGTTTAGTAAATTGTTTTCGATTGCATTTTTTTGGTGGAAATAACTATTACATTTGTTGTTGATAAATACATTTTTTGATCGCAGATTCATCACTTGGATTGAAAATTGAACTATTTGTTGAAAATTCCTTTTTTCTTAGTTGAAAATTAATTTTTTTTTTAAACTGAAAATATAATTCTTTCATTGTTGGTTAAAAATTAGTGTCGGATCCGCAAAAGTAAATCATGTTAATCTGCAGTTCACAATCAAAATGATATAAATGCAACAATGAGTATTTTCCCTTCAATTTTGTTAATCTAACATCCAGGACAATTAAAATTAAGGTCTCATGACCTGAAAATTGGCCACCCAATTTAATTCACAGATTCTCAAAGAATTTCTCTCATTGTATCAAATAATATATTCCAGCTTAGAGATCTGTTGATGCAAAACTCATCTTGCATATAATCATTTTTCTGCGATTCATGCAGAGATATAAATGCATGTCCTCTGAAAAACGTAATTACGCTTAAAATGTAGGTAACACGGTAAAGCGCCATCTGTGGCTTTTCACACCGTAGACCGGAAATTGTAGCAGTCTTGATATAACAGGTAGAACAGTTAGCATCTGCCTGTCTTATATTCAGGCAAACCACGGTGGCATTAATTATTTATTTCTTACGAGGGAAAGGAAACCTGGCACAAAACGTGCCTCGTGTGACCCTCCAATTAAGAACATCCTTGAGATCTTTAAAATTGAATCCAAGTCGTTATTCTCAATTTCATTCTAAATTTATATTTGATAAACTACTTTTCTTCCGTTTATTTTTTTTTCATTTAAAGATCATTTAAAGATTTTTTTTCCGGTGCAGGTGAATTCAGTCCTGGGATTAAAACCTGATGTATGAATTCAGTCCGATTGTGAAACTCCCACCGCTGCCACCTTCTTGGGCCAATATTTCAGGATTGCTTTAAAATCCCTATTTTAAAATTCCCTGATAAATTTTTTATTTTAACTGACCGTTCGAAACTTTGTTAGGTATAGAAACAACCTTGCACCTGGTCGAACAATAATTGTATTTTTTATTTTTTATTTTTTTTTTCTAAATTCAATAGTTTAAACATTTTGAGTGACAACAGTCATACGAAATAGTTGGATTTTCAACTCAAGAAGATCAATTTTAAACCAAAAATGGGAAAATTAATTTTTGATTAAAAAAAAATTTTGAACCCACGAAAGACGAGTTTTCAACCAAGTAAATAAACTGTTAACTAAAAAATATAAATTTCTAAGCAAAAATGGAATAGTTACATTTTCAGTTTGAAACAGAATAATTTTTAACTATAAAAGTGAATTTTTAACTAAAATGATGAATCTTTAAACAAAAAAATTTATTTTAAACCAAACAGTAGAATTTTTAACTCAAAAGACAAATTTACTACAAAAAAAAAATTTCAAAAAAATACATGAATTTTTAACTAAAAAAGGTACATTTTCAATCAAAACTAGAATAGTTCAATTTTCAGTTAAAAAAAAATTTTTCAACCAAAAAAAACGAATTTTCAATCAAATAGTTAAATTTTTAGTAAAAGAATAAATTTTCAACAAAATACATGAATTTTCAACTAAAAAAGATACATTTTGAACCAAAAATAGAATTGTTAAATTTTCAGTTGCAAAAATAAATTTTCAAACAAAAAACAACTAATTTTTAACCAAATAGATAAATTTTCAACCAAAAAAAGAATTTTTACCCGAAAATTAAATAGTTTAATTTTTAGTAACAACATTAGTTTTTAACCAAATAATTGAATTTTCGACACAAAAGATTAATTTTCTACCAAAGAAGACACATTTTTAACAAAATACGTGAATTTTCAATTAAAAAAAATGTCAACTAAAAATAGAGAATTTAAATTTTCAGTCAGAAAAATAAATTTTCAAAAAACGGATTTTCAACAAAATAGTTAAATCCTCAACCAAAACAGATTAATTTTCAATTAAACAGTTACATTTTTAAGAAAAAAAATAAAATAAAAATTCTACCAAAAGAGATGAATTTTCAAACATCTTTTAAACTGACTCGAATTATTCCAAAAAAATGTTTAAATCTTTCTAAATTGAAAAAATTGCCTTCAGATCTTCCAGATTTTCTTCAACACTTTTTGGAATCCTTTTCAATTTTCTTTAACGAATAATTTTTGAAAATTAAAAATCATAAAAAATTTGCCCATGAATTTTTTTTAAATTTTTTGAAGTCTTAACTAGTTTTATATTATTTTTGTATCTTTTTAAAACCTATCAATCGTTCGAAATCTTTTTGAATTTTCTCTTTAAATTATTTTTTCAGAAAAAAAAACATTTGAAATTTTCCCAGGAATTTTTAAACAAAATTTTATTCTCTTGAAACCTTTCAAAATTCTTAAAAAGCTTTTTTCCCCAAATCTTCAAAAATCAGCATCGTTCACGGAAAAAAATCGAAAATTATATTTTTAGGACAAAAAAATTCTCCCGGCATCGAAAAAGGTTTACTCCGCAGAAAACTGATAGAATGCCTTTCTTATATTAGCAGAAATTAAAAAAAAAAATGGAATAAATAAAAAAGGTCGGGCTTTCTAGAAAATATTCAAATTTGAGGCCGGACAAGTATTTGTTCCTAAAAATATAATTTTCGATTTTTTCTCGTAAACGTATATCACAAAAAAGCAGCAAGTATTTTTCTATAGCTTTTCAGGTGTGCAAATTTTTATTTGATAATTTTTGTATCATTCGTTATTTAAAAGAAAATTTCTTTAAATCAAAGAAAAATAATAATTGGATCTCAGTTAAAGAAATTTCTTTGTTTAAATGAATTAGTTTTTTGTTTCAGTTGAAATTTGTCTTTAATTTGAAATGATTTTCTTTATTTTGAAGTTATATTTGAATAAATGACATAAAATTTTTTTCTTAAAATCAACTTCTTATATTTTTAAACAAATCGTCTCCATTTTGTTCAATTGGAACTTTTTATAAATTTTTGACATACTTCGAAAGAGGACACCAAAACTCATCAGAATTTGAAACGAAAAGTGGAATATCTGAATTAGATAAAGTACTCTATAGAAATTAATTTAATTTAATATAATCACCTAAGAATTCTGCGATTTTCAGCCATTTTTTACGTTGTATTTATTTAAATAATAAATTTCAACTAATGAAATTTAAAAATCTCTACCGAAGTCGCTCTAAAGTGCTGAGCCAAAAAAGAATTCTTAATAATAATCCTAAAAACTCAATTTGATCGAAAGAAATTCAAAAAGTTTAAATAAAAAACTAAGATTTGTTAAATAATAAAAAAATGTTTACATTTAGTTTTTCATTTCAGGTCATAATAATGATTATAGGTACGGTGAAATTGCGTCTGGCTATTGCGTTAATGCCTAATTGGCCTTCGAGCTCTCGCTCTGAAGTTCAGAGACCTTACAGTCTTCACCAAGACGAATTAAATGATAAGAAGTACTGTAATTGCCAAGGACAAAAAAATTCTGCCTTGAGGATAACTATTTTCATTTTAAAGCAGAGTAGAGAAAATTCTATTAAAGTATAATTTGCAAGAAGCAAAAGTTTCCAACTAATAAGAACCATTTACTGCGATCACAATTATTTTCATTTATTATCTTTTCTTTCGAGCATGTAACTATTATTTTACTCACTCGGAGAAAAATATGTTTTATTTATCATCTATTTATTAGCCAATAACCATTGCTTTCATTCAGTTATGATTCATTATTTTAATTTTTTAGCTGCATGTTGAGACTCGTTTTCCCTATAAAAAGGAGACGAATCTCTCTTATGCAGGCGTTGAAGTCTCCAGCTTCTTTGCAGAGAAAATAGTGCAAGAAATTAAGTAAAGGATTTTATCAATTATTATTAAATATATTTAATTGATAGTGAATTTGCTAGCACTTCTCGCATCTTAATTCCTTATAAAAAGGAGATGAGTCTCTCTTATGCAGGCGTTGAAGTCTCCAGCTTCTTTGCAGAGAAAATAGTGCAAGAAATGTAGTAAAAGATTTTATCAATTATTATTAAATATATTTAATTGATAGTGAATTTGCTAGCACTTCTCGCATCTTAATTCCTTATAAAAAGGAGATGAGTCTCTCTTATGCACACAGAAAAAACAGAAGATAAACTTTACATCGTTTTCCGAAGAAAGATTCTTTGCAAAAAAAATTAACTTCAAAGGATAAACTTTACACAAATATCGGTTAAACTTTCTTTTGTTTTCCATGACAAACACATGTATTTTGAAAGACGCGAAGTTGGCTGAACAAAACTTTATCACTCTAAAAAATTTCCTGCAACAAATTTTATTCTCAGTTTTTTCTGTGCAGGCGTTGAAGTCTCCAGCTTCTTTACAGAGAAAATGGTGCAAGAAAATTTAGTGAAAGATTTTCTCAATCATTAATAAATATATTTAATTTATAGTGAATATACTAGCACTTCTCGCATCTTAATCCTATATTAAAAAGCGCATGGCGCCATTTTCGAATATTTCTCGAACCATCTCGAAATAACTCGAAACAATTTGAAACTATTGTTGTCCGGAAACTCGTTTTTGTGATTGGATGAAGCTATCGTTCCTTTTCCCCCGTTTAGAATGAAAAGTCTGCAAACTTCAGGCTTATGACAAATTTAAGGTTATTTAAATAATATATTCAATAATAATAATCAATCGAAGAAAGTTGCTCCGTACTTCAATATACGAATTGTAATGTGTAGATTTTTGAAGATTTCAAAAGTGAAGAAGCTCTTTAAGATTTCAAAAAGTTTTGAAGATAATAACAAAAATCCTTGGAAAATTTAAACTGATTCTTCATTCAGAAAAAAAAATAATAATTTTAAGAGAAGATTGACAAAGATTTCAAAACATTTAAAATTATTTCTTAAATTTTCGAAAAATAATATTGGTCATTTTAAAGCGAACTTTTTCAATTAGCAAGATTACAAAGTTTTATAACAAAATTCGGTCAAGTTGAGGAGACATTTAGAAGTTTTAAAAAGATGCAAAATTAATTTTAAACTTGAAAACATTTCAAACAAGTTAGAAGAAAACGTACATTTTTGAATATTTGGAAATAAAAATTTAAAAACTTCTTAGGCTTTTTGAAAGGTTTCGCGATAATTAAAAATATTTATTAAAATTCTTGGGATAATTTGAACTGATTTTTTATCTTGAAAAATTAATGTTGAGAGAATATTTAAAAAACATTTTGAAAGATTTGAAAAGATGTCCAAAATTGTCATAACAGAATCTGGAAGTTTTTAAGACATTTTTTTTTTTAATTTTTCAGAATGTTAAAAAAATTTTTAGAAAAATTCGAATAATTTAAAAATATATTTAAAACGTTTAAAAGTTTTGGAAATGATTAAAAAAAGAAATAATTTGTAATTTGAAGATATTTCCAAAAACTTAAAACGAAAAGTAAATTTTCAAAAATTTCAAAAAGAGATTCCTGACAAAATTTTTAATGACTTTTTATTTTGAAAATTCAATTTTCAAAGATAATTTAAAAAGGTATAGGAACATTTAAAAAGATTTCTACAAATGTCGAAAATATCTAAAAGGTTTAAGGACATTCTTTTTAATTTTCGAATATTTTTCAAAATTTTCAAGTTTGAATCAGTTTAAAAGATATTTATCTTCAAAATTTCTAAAACTCTCAAATATCTTTTAAACAGCGTCGAATTTTTTCTAAAATTGTGCAAAATTCTGAAAAATAAAGCAATGATACTTCTTCGACATATCTAAATAGTCAAAAAAATCAATTTTCTTCAAGAATGTAAACTGATTTTTTATTTTGAACATTTTTAAGAGATTTATAAAAAATGCGAGTAAATTTATGACATTTCGAAATTTTAAAAAGATTCAGAATAATTTTAAAAGTTGAAAATATTTTAAAAGTTGAAAATATTTCAAAAGTTTTAAAAAATGTACATTTTTGAATATTTGAAAAAAAATTGGTAGCTTCTTAACTATTTTGAAAGGATTCACGATAATAAAAAATGTTTCTTAAAATTCACGGGAAAATTTGAACTGATTCTTTGTTTTGAATACATAATTTTAAAAGAATATTTCAAAACATTTTAAAAGATGACAAAATATTTTAAAAGATTTCTAAATTCGTCATAACAGATTCTGGAAGACTTTAAGGCAATTTTTGTAATTTTTCCGAATTTTAAAAAAATGTTTGGAAAAATTCGAATTACTTTAAAAGATAAGCTAATTTGAAAATATTTCAAAAAAATTTAAACAAAATTTAAATTTTTGAAGATTCCGAAAAAAATGTTCAAGCGTTTTAAGAAGTTTAAAAGGCTTCAAGAAAATAAAAAAAATGTTTTAAAATACCTGGGAAAATTTAAACTGATTTTTTAATTTGAAAATAAATTTAAAGAGAAAATTAACAAAGATTTCAAATGATTTTAAATTATTTTATAAAGTTTCGAAAAAGAATGGAAAAGATTTTAAAGCAAAATCGTTCCATTAGTAAGATTGAAAAATTCTATACAAAATTTGAAAAAAAATTTAAAAGGTTTCACGATAATAACAAATATTTCTCACGATTCATGGGATAATTTAAACTGATTTTTCATTTTGAAAGATGAATTTTAAGATAATATTTTCAAAAAATTTCAACGTTTGAAAAGATTTCCAAAATTATCAAAACAGAATCTGGAAGATTTGAAGGCAAGTTTTTTAATTTTTCAGAATTTCAAGAAAAATTTTGGAAGAATTTGAAGAATTTCAAAAGATATTTAAAAGGTTCAAAAGTTTTGAAAATGGTTAAAGAATGATTTTAAGTTTGAAAAGATTTTCAAAGATTTTAAACAAAATGTAAATTTTTGAAGATTTCGCAAAAAATTTCGAAGCTTTTTAAGAAGTTTGAGAGGTTTCAAGAAAATAAAAAAATTTCTTGAGATTCTTGGGAAAATTTTTAATTACTTTTTATTTTGAAAAATTAATTTTTAAAGAAAATTTGAAAAAGTTTCAAAATATTTCAAATTATTGTTATATTATTATAATTATTATTTTATAAAATCTTCATAACAGATTCTGGAAAACTTTAAAGCAATTTTTGTAATTTTTCAGAAAATGTTTGGAAAATTTCAAATAATTGCAAAAGATATTTAGAAGGTTTAAATGTTTTGGAACTAGTGAAAAAAAATTTGAAATTTGAAAATATTTCAAAAACTTAAAACAGAATGTAAATTTTTGAAGATTTCGAAATAAATTTTGAAGCTTTTTGAGAAGTTTAAAAGGCTTCAAGAAAATAAAAAACTTCCTTACAATTCCTAGGAAAATTTAAACTGAATTTTTATTTTGAGAATAAGTTTAAAGAGAAAATTGACAAAGATTTCAAAACATTTGAAATTATTTTATAAAATTTCGAAAAAGAATGGCAAAGATTTTTAAGCAAAATCTTTCGATTAGCAAGATAAAAAAATTTTATAACAAATTTTAAAACATTTTCAAAAGGTTTCACGATAATAAAAAATATTTCTCATAATTCATAGGATAATTTAAACTGATTCTCTATTTGAAAAAAATTAATTTTAAGATAATATTCAAAAATATCTTTAACATTTCCAAAGATTTCTAAAATCGTCAAAATAGAATCTGCAAGATTTGAAGGCAATTTTTTGTAATTTTTCAGAATTTCAAGAAAAATTTTGGAAGAATTTGAAGAATTTTAAAAGATATTTAGAAGACTTGAAAGTTTTGAAAATGGTTCAAAATGATTTTAAGTTTTGAAAGATTTCCAAAAATTTTAAACAAAATGTAAATTGAAGATTTCAAACAAAAAATTCAAATCTTTTGAAGAAGGTTGAGAGGTTTCAAGAAAATAAGAAAATTTCTTGAGATTCCTGGAAAAAATTTTAATTACTTTTTATTTTGAAAAATTAATTTTAAAAGAAAATTTGAAAAAGTTTAAAAATATTTCAAAATATTTCTACAGATTTCGAAAATATCTGAAAGATTTAATGGCAATTTTTTTAATTCCGAATGAGTTTTCAAAATTTTAGGAATATTTCGAGACAATTTCAAAGATCTTTCAAACTTCTAAAAGTCCTAAATATCTTTCAAACTGACTCAAATTTCTCCTGAATTTTTTAAAAATTCGGAAAAATAAAAAACTATACTTTTTCGACATATCTGGAAGCTTCAAAAATATTTTGAATTCTCTCATGAATATTAGGAAAATTATAACTTTAAAAATGAATGAAGAAATAAACTTGAAAAGGAAATATTTGGTAGAGATTTTTATTTTATATTTAAAATTATTTATCCACCAAAAATAATAATTTGGGTGATTTTTTTTTTTCATGACTGAAAAATCTTTTTTAAAATTCACTTTTGTTCACTAAAAATTCATTAATTCAGTCAAAAATTCATCTTTTTGGTTCACAATGTCACTATTTCGTTGAAAAATCGTCTTTTTGGTAGAAAATTCATCTATTTCATTAAAAATTCATATTTTCATGTTAAAAACTTGAACTGTTTTGTAGAAAATTTGTCTCTTTTTTGAAAAAACTTAGTCTTTTTTAGTTTAAAATGCAACTGGTAAAAATTAATATTTTTGTTGGGGATTAAGCTATTTTGTTGAAAATTTGTCATTTTTCATGAATTAAACTATTTTTTATTCAAAATTAAAATCTTTTTTGGTTGAAATATCATTTATGTTATCTAAATAACATATTCAATAAACAAATAATAGTAATCAATGGAACAAAGGTCTTCAACACTTTGGAACAAAAAATTTAATTTTTTCCGTTTATGAAATATAACATAGAATACAAGTGTCTTGTAATTGCTAAAGTTTTCCTAATTTTTTAATTACAATTTTTTTAAATACATTGCAATTTTCAACAGTTCAGAATTTGTTAAATTTATTATTATATGAAATGTAGTAAAAGATTTTATCAATTATTATTAAATATATTTAATTGATAGTGAATTTGCTAGCACTTCTCGCATCTTAATCCCTATAAAAAGGAGATGATTATGCAGGCATTAAAATCTCCAGCTTCTTTGCAGAGAAAATAGTGCAAGAAATGTAGTAAAAGATTTTATCAATTATTATTAAATATATTCAATTGATAGTGAATTTGCTAGCACTTCTCGCATCTTAATTCCTATAAAAAGAAGATGAATCTCGCGTATGCAGGCGTTGAAGTCTCTGGCTTCCTTGCAGAGAAAATAGTGCAAGAAAATTTAGTGGAAGATTTTCTCAATCATTAATAAATATATTTAATTTATATTGACTAGAACATTGTGCGCGCTACGCGCGCAATAATTACCCTTTCTTTAGAAAAAAATTCGGTTCATTTTCCAATATTTTGTTTATTTTTATATTAAAAATTTTATTTTCAACCTTCAGGATTAAGAAAAATGTCCCATCATTTATATTCATGTTTAAACTGAAAAAATTCCAGATTATTGTTAAATAATAGTCAAAATGGTATTTTTACAATAAAAGAAAAATAACCATTCTTGCATATTTTCACTTCACTATTTATATCTAAATAATAATTTTGAAAACCAAAACTTACCACAAGCGGTTAATATTTGCTAGTTCTATTGAAAATTATCATTTTTCAATATGAATACATTTTAGAAAAACAGAAAAATGTGGAATTTACAAGGTATTTAAATAAGTTCTTGCTCAAATCATTCTGTCAATATATCTTGATTTGATGACTTTTTAATTCAAAAATGAAATATTTTTTGGAAATTTTGTTTGTAAATTAACCTTTTTAATTAAAAATTTAACTCCATGTTTTATTTAACATTCATACTGAAAATTCAGCTATTTGGTTGAAAATTTCTGTATTTTTTTCAAACTTTGTCTTTTATGGTAGAATATCTTAATGTTCTTGGGGACTAATTCACTTTTTTTGTGGAAAATTCATTTATTTTGTTAAAAATTGATGTTGTTTGGTAGAAAATTAATCTTTTTCGTTGACCATTAATTTTTTGTCTGAACATTAGATTTTTTACTGAAAATTTAACTATTCCCTTTTTTTTGTCAAAAATTCATTTGTTTGGTACAAAATTTAACTATTTTGTTGAAAATTCATCTATTTTGTTGAAAAATTGTTGTTTTTTTTGGGACAAAATCCTTTATTTCAATTGAAAATTCAACTATTGGGTTAAAAATTAATTTTTTTGTTGAAGATTCATTATTTTAGTTAAAAAATAATTTTTTTGCTTAAAAATGTAACTATTTTGTTGAAAATTCGTTTTTTTTTTGTGAAACTGAATTTTTCTAATTTCTTCACTTGAAAATTCAGCTATTAAGATGAAAATTTCTATAGTTTTTAACAAAATAAATGAATATTGAACCAAAATTGTGAATTAGTCACCAAGAAGATTAATATTCTGGACTAATTAACCTTTTTGATTAAAATTCCTTTACAAATTTAAAATTTGTTTCTAAATTCATGTATTTAAAAAAAATTAATATTCTTGGTTGAAAATTCATTTTTGTGATTGGAAATTAGTTTTTTAAAATTAAAAATTAATTTTTTAACTGAAAATTGAACTATTATATTTTTCATCGAAAATTTATATTTTTTGATAAACATTTAATCTTCTTGGTTGAAAATGCATATGATTCGTTGAAAATTCATTTATTTTGTTGAAAATGTATCTTTTTTGGTAGAAAATTCATCTTTTGGGTTGAAGATTCATTTTTTTTGGTTAAAGATTCATTATTTCAGTTAAAAATAAGTTTCTTTAGTTACAAATTTTACTATTTTGTTGAAAATTAGTTTTTTTGTTGAAAATGAATTTTTTACTGAAAATGTTGCTACTCCATTTTTGTTGGAAAATTGATTATTTAAAGTTGAAAATTGACTTCTCGTTTTTTTTTTTGGGTCGAAAATTCAATTATTTTGATCAAAAATGCATATTTTTGGTTTGAAAATTCAAATTTTTGTAAAAAATTGATTTTATTATTGTGTTGAATTTTTAAAAACTTTCTATTGGGTTAGTTTGAGTTCTTTGTAATTATTAGTTTTTACAAATCTCTGAGCGATTTCAAGATGATTCAAATTTTAGATTAAAAAAAATTGTATAATCTGTTTACTGTTATCATCATTTCCAAAGAAAACTCAAAATGTTAATTTTTTTTTGGTATTTAAAAATATTTTGATTGGGTCAGTTCGAGTTGGTCGAAAATAAACCCCTTCCACAAAAACCTTAAAATTTACTTAGTTCTCACGTACATCTGACCGTTGTCGAGATAATTCAAAATTTTGATTTTTTCTGATTTCAAAAATCTGTATACTGGATTACGTCGAGGTTGCGGAGGATCAAACCCATTAGAAAACCCTGAAAATGTTGTCAGTTTTCGCGTATCTGTCGCCGTTTTCAAGATAACTCAAAATTTTATTTTTTCTTGTATTTTAAAAATCTTTAAGTTGGGTTATTTTGAGTTAGTCGAAAACAAACCAACTCTGCAAGAACCTTAAAATTTTGGTCGAAAGCGATTCCCCTCTTTGAGACCCTGAAAATTTTGTAAGTTTTCACGTATCTGTGACCCTTTTCGAGATAATTCAAATTTTTTTCTCGAATTTGGGACATTTGTTTACTGGTTTAGGTCGGGGTGGCCGAGGACCATCCCCCTTTAGAGAACCCTGAAGCTGTTGTCAGTTTTCGCGTATCTCTCACCGTTTTCGAGATAACTCAAAATTTTGATTTTGTTTTGCATTTTGAAAACACCTTCTTTCCTTTCCCCTACGTTTAGAGTGACTAACAATGAATTATAACTAGCTCGACTTATTTTTCAATGTATTCTTAATTTTCAACTATTTTATTAATTCATTGTGATAATTAATCCAGAAATGTTGACTTTTGAAATTTGCGCCTACTTGAATTATCGAGTTATCGAATCTTGCTGTCAATGGCTAACTGAATTGACCAATAGGGTTTGGGGACTACGCATGAAGTTAGCCGAAATGCATGTACTCTTTATAATAGGAATATACTATAGCACTTCTCGCATCTTAATCCCTATAAAAAGGAGATGAATCTCTCTTATGCAGGCATTGAAGTCTTCTCCTTCTTTGCAGAGAAAATAGTACAAAAAATGTAGTAAAAGATTGTATCAATTATTACTGAATATATTTAATTGATAGTGAATTTGCTAGCACTTCTCGCATCTTAATTCCTATAAAAAGGAGATGAATCTCTCTTATGCAGGCGTTGAAGTCTCCAGCTTCTTTGCAGAGAAAATATTACAAGAAATGTAGTTTAAGATTGTATCCATTATTATTGAATATATTTAGTTGATAGTGAATTTGAGAGCACTTCTCGCATCTTAATTCCTATAAAAAGGAGATGAATCTCTCTTATGCAGGCATTGAAGTCTCC
>CAKNYM010047788.1:37741-56585 GCA_932195095.1 Andricus curvator
GTATGTTAGCGTTGTAAATAGGAAATCGGATATTTGATACAAAACACGTTACGTTTAAAAGAAGATCGTACAAAAATTTTTGTTATGTTATGTTTTTTTTTGTCTGAAATTGCTATTATGAATAAAGAATTATTAGATTTTGAAGAATATTTGCAATATTTGAACAATGCTAGGGTATGCTAGCGTTTTAAATAGGAAATGGGATATTTGAAACAAAACACATTATGTTTAAAAGAAGATCCTAGAAGATAATCTTAGAACATTTTTTATTATGTTTGTTTTATTTTTGTCTGAAATTGCTATCATTAATATAAAATCATTAGATTTTAGAGAATATAAGCAATATTTGAATAATGCTAGGGTATGTTAGCGTTGTAAATAGGAAATCGGATATTTGATACAAAACACGTTACGTTTAAAAGATGATCCTAAAACATTTTTTGTTATGTTATGTTTTTTTTTTCTGTCTGAAATTGCTATTATTAATATAAAATCATTAGATTTCAAAGAATATTCAAAATATTTGAACAATGCGAGGGTATGCTAGCGTTGTTCATAGGAAATTGGATATTTAAACAAAACACATTATGTTTAAAAGAAGAACTTAGAAGATAATCTTAAAAAAATTGTGTTATGTTTGTTTTCTTTTTGTCTGAAATTGCTACTATTAATAAAGAATCATGGAATTTTAAAGGATATTTGCAATATTTGAATAATGCTAGGTTATGATAGTGTTGTTCAAAGGAAATCGGATATTTGAAACAAAACACAATATGTTTAAAATAAGATCTTTGAAAAATTCTGTTATGTTATGTTTGTTTGCTTTTTGTCTGAAATTGCCATGATCAATATACAATCATTAGATTTGAGAGAATATAAGCAAAATTTGAACAATGCTGGCGTTTGTTATCATTGCTCATAGGAAATCGGATATTTGATACAAAACACGTTACGTTTAAAAGAAGATCTTAAAAAATTTTTTGTTATGTCATGTTTTATTTTTGTCTGAAACTGATATTATTAATAAAGAATCATTAGATTTTGAAGAATATTTGCAATATTTGTACAATGCTAGGGTATGTTAGCGTTGTAAATAGGAAATCGGATATTTGATACAAAACACATTATGTTTAAAAGAAGATCTTAAAAGGTAATCTTAAAATTGTTTTGGTTATTTTATGTTTGTTTTCTTTTTCTCTGAAATTGCCATGATTAATATACAATCATTAGATTTGAGAGAATATAAACAAGATTTGAACAATGCTAGGGTATTTTAGCGTTGTAAATAGGAAATCGGATATTTGATACAAAACACATTATATTTAAAAGAAGATCCTAGAACATTTTTTTTTAGGTCCTGTTTTTTTTTGTCTGAAATTGCTATTATTAATATAGAATCATTAGATTTCAAAAAATATTTAAAATATTTGAACAATTCTGGTGTATGTTATCGTTCTTCATATGAAATCGGATATTTGAAACAAAACACATTATGTTTAAAAGAAGATCTTAAAAAAATTTTTGTTATGTTATGTTTTTTTTTTGTCTGAAATTGCTATTATGAATAAAGAATTATTAGATTTTGAAGAATATTTGCAATATTTGAACAATGCTAGGGTATGGTAGCCTTTTAAATAGGAAATGGGATATTTGAAACAAAATACATTATGTTTAAAAGAAGATCTTAGAAGATAATCTTAGAAATTTTTTGTTATGTTTGTTTTCTTTTTGTCTCAAATTACTATAATTCATATAAAATCATTAGATTTTAGAGAATATAAGCAATATTTGAATAATGCTAGGGTATGTGAGCGTTGTAAATAGGAAATCGGATATTTGATACAAAACACGTTACGTTTAAAAGATGATCCTAAAACATTTTTTGTTATGTTATGTTTTTTTTTCTGTCTGAAATTGCTATTATTAATATAAAATCATTAGATTTCAAAGAATATTCAAAATATTTTAACAATGCGAGGGTATGTTAGCGTTGTTCATAGGAAATCGGATATTTGAAACAAAACACATTATGTTTAAAAGAAGAACTTAAAAGGTAATCTTGAAAATTTGTTTTGTTATGTTATGTTTGTTCACTTTTTTTCTGAAATTGACATGATTAATATACAATCATTAGATTTTAGAGAATATAAGCAATATTTAAACAATTCTAGGGTATGCTAGCGTTGTAAATAGGAAATCGGATATTTGAAACAAAACACATTATGTTTAAAAGAAGATGTTAAAAATATTATTGTTATGTTACGTTTTTTTTTGTCTGAAATTGCTATTATTAATAAAAAATCATTAGATTCGAAGAATATTTGCAATATTTGAATAATGCTAGTGTATGTTAGCGTTGTTCATAGGAAATGGGATATTTGAAACAAAACACATTATGTTTAAAAGAAGAACTTAAAAGATGATCTTGTTAATTTGTTTGTTTCCTTTTTATCTGAAATTGCCATGATTAATATACAGTCATTAGATTTTAGAGAATATAGGCAATATTTGAACAATGCTAGTGTAAGTTAGCGTTATAAATAGGAAATCGGATATTTGAAACAAAACACATTATGTTTAAAAGAAGATCTTAAAAATTTGGTTGTTATGTTATGTTTTTTTTTTTGTCTGAGATTGCTATTATTAATACAGAAGCATTAGATTTTGAAGAATATTTGCAATATTTGAACAATGCTAGGGTATGTTAGCGTTGTTCATAGGAAATCGGATAATTGAAACAAAACACATTATGTTTAAAAGAAGAACTTAAAAGGTAATCTTGTTAATTTTTTTGTTATGTTATATTTGTTTTCTTTTTGTCTGAAATTGCCATGATTAATATACAATCATTAGATTTTAGAGAATATGAGCAATATTTGAACAATGTCTGAAATTGCTACTATTAATAAAGGAGCATTAGATTTTAAAGAATATTTGTAATATTTACAATATTTGAACAATGCTAGTGTATGTTAGCGTTGTTCATAGGAAATGGGATATTTGAAACAAAACACATTATGTTGAAAAGAAGACCTTAAAAGATAATCTTAGAAAAAATTTGTTATGTTATGTTTGTTTTCCTTTTGTCTGAAGTTGCTATCATTAATAAAAAATCATTAGATTTGAAAGAATGATTACAATATTTTAACAATGCTAGGGCATGCTACCGTTTTTCTTTGGAAATCGGTCAAAAATCAGATTGGAGAGATCTTTTCAAAGAAATCTGAGAATCCTTGTGGAAATTTGATAGAGTTCACAAACCCTATCTAGTGTACAGCGCATATTTCGCTTCTCACTATTTCAAAGCACGTTGACTTCACCTGGCTTGAGTTACCTCAGTAACGAGTTGCATCGTAAATATAAATACCTCTCGTTACAAGAAAAAGTGCAATGGATATAAATGCACAAGTGTTTCTCCTCGCAGGAATAGATAAAGTTGATTCTAGTGCAAAACAGCAATTGTTCAATGTATATAAGTATGTTCGTAATGATGTAATAATATACTATATACATTGTCGATTGGACACTCCCTCTATAGTCACATACCATTAGTGGCTTATAGAATCCATCGAATGTCTCTTGCACTTTACAAAGGACACGAGCCAACAATCGCTTTACTGTTAACTCTTGTCTCTTTACTGTTAAGCAAAATATTTCCCATCCAGAATTCAATTTACTATAAAAAAATTGAAATAAAATTTATAGAGATGTCTAGTAATTGAAAAATCCTTCCGCGAAATTGTAATATTAAAATGCGTTTCATAAATCGTATTCCTATAGGATGCGGTGGATTTGATTTATCATTTTTAAAAGTCCCTCAGCCTAGAGAAGAGACGATGAGCATGAAATGGAACAACAAGGACGTGAGGAGAGTGCAGACCCTGGAATAGGAATGCAGGATTGGAATTTATTCACTTTCATTTCTTTTTCATGCTTTTTTTATTGTTTTTTTTTCTATTCCTTTTTATTCCTGTTAAATAAGCGTTGCCTCTTCTAGTGAGAACGCATTCCATCGTTTCTGACATGACCGCAAGAGTTTAGACTTTTGAGGATAGCTGTGAGGCTAAGAATAAAAGCAACGGTCACTAGATCGTATATGATTTCAAGAGTTGAACAAAAGCAGTTGAATTCATGAAAAAAAAAAAATTTCAACAAAATAGTTGAATCCGCAACCAAGAAAGTTCACTTTCAACCAAATAGTTGAATTTTCTACCAAAGACAATAAATTTTCGGAAAAGAAAATTAATTTTCTACTAAAAAGGACGTAGTATAGTCAGAAAAAAGATTCTTTGATTCTAATGAAAATTTTTCTTTAATTATTACTAATAATAATTTATAAATTCATTCACTCACTTTGTCCACATTGAGGCTCTTAAAAAAAGCTTCCTTGAAAAAAAGAACTAATTACAGCTACAGCATTCAAAATTGCATTATTTTCTATGACACACATTAAATGATTGAAAAATTGAAGAATTTTACATTGCAATTTGTTAAAATTGAAGAATTTTATATTGCAATTTGTTAAAATTGAAAAATTTTCATTTGTTTATTTTCAAAATTTCACTACTAAAAAAACATTTAAAATTACATTCCTTGAAAGTATAAATCTTGAAAATTGAATAATTTGCAAATCTATATATTTGGAATTAAAGATGTTTCAATTGTAATTCTTAAAAATTGTGAATCTTTAAAATTAAAGGGTTTTTAATTTTGAAAATTTAGAACTTAAAAAATTATGCAAGTGTTAGGTTTTACTATTAAAAATTCCGTAATTTGAAGGAAATTTTTTAATTGAGGAATTTGAAAATGTAAATCGTTAAAATTATAAAATTTTCAATTGTAAATCTTTGAAATGGTAGATCTATAAATTGTAAATCCTTAAAATTAAAGAGTTCTTAATTTTTATAATTTGAAAAATTTGTTATTTTTAATGATATAAATTCGAAATTTCTTCCATTTGGAAGATTTAGAATTGAAAACTTGATTTTCGATCTTTAAAATCATCAATAATTAAAATTTTGATTTACACATCTTTGAAATTAAAGAGGTTTTAATTTTGGGAATTAAATATTTAAAATTATACAAGTTTTAAGTTTTACAATTTAAAATTTTCTAATTTCGATTATGTAAATTCAAAAATTCTTCAATTTGGAAGATTTAGAATTGAAAAATCTTGACTTTTGATCTTCAAACTTCTCACAATTTAGAAATTTTTATTTATACATCTTTGAAATTGAGGAATTTTTAACTGCAAATGGCTAAAATTGAATAATTTTCAATTGTAAATCCTAAACGTTGTAAGATTTTCAATTGTAAATCTTTAAAATTAAAGGATTTTTAATTTAAAAAATTTACAATTTAAAATTAAGTAAGCTTCAAGTTTTATAATTAAAAATTCTGTAATTTTGATTATTTACAATTATTTTTAATGTAAAATATTTTCATTTTTGAGGCCTTCAAACTAAAGTTTTTGCTTGAAAAGCTTAAACTCGTAAATCTTTGGTTTGAAATTTTTTAATTTTTGGGGGTTTCGAATTTCAATTTTAGTTGTTGGTTTCAATTTTAAATGTAGAAAATTGCCTCCAGAATAAATTCAAAACAATGAAAAATGAATACAATCTTTTCTCAAATTTAAGCCTTAAAAATTGAAAATTAATTTTTTTTAATGTTCCAAAATATTGACAATTTCAAACACAAGTTTTAAAAAATAATTTCGAATTGAAATATTTTTTTATTTTTTATTTTGAATGTGATATCTTAAAATCGTCCAATTTTTAGTTGAAGATTTAGAAAAATAAATCATTCAAAATTGAAAAATATTTGTTTGGAAAATTGAATTTTCATGAAGAACGCTAAATTTTTAATTATTCCCTTTCATATGTATTAATTTTGCAATTGAAATTAAAATTTTTTAATTTCGAAATGTATTAATTAACTTAATCAATTGTTAATTCTTAAACGATTTGAATTTACTCAAAATAATCGAAATTTTAAGGGGTTTGAGTATAAAAAATTTCGTTTGAATTTACGGTTCGAATTAAATTATATTTAATTATAATTAAATTATATTTTTTTAATAATAATTTTAATATAATTTAATCATTTAATAAATTTTAATGTTAAATAATAATTTTTTAAATGTAATAACAATTAAAAATTCTAGAATTTCAGAAGCTCTGACTTTGAAACAATCTATTAAGTTTTCAATTTAAAATTGACAAATTTAAATCCCTTCGAATTGAAAATTATTACAATAAAAAAGTTTTAAATTTTTAATTATTTCATTTTGAACGCATTTAATTAGAAATAATACAATTGCAATTACTTTGAATTTTAAATGATCCAATTTTAAAAATTCTAATACAAAAATATTCAATTGTTAACGTTTCGAAATTATCCTATTTTCGGAATTTCAATCGGAAATTATTTAATTTCGAGATTCTTCAATTCAAAATGAAATTGCCCAATTTTCGAAATTTTAATCTGAAATTTTTCAATTTTGAGATCTTCTGTTTTAAAATTTTTCAATCTAATATTAAAAATAAATAGATATAAAATACTTTTAATTGAAACGTTTTCAATTTAAAATCGTTTTTTTTTAATTGCAAACGCTTTCAATTCAAATAAATAATTATTAATTACGGACTTTTGATGTTATGTTTATGTTATGACGGTTTTTGTTCTACTAATCTAATCCAGAATGATTATAATCTTTTCCCCTAAAAAAATTTATCTCTAGCTCCACTGGGATTCGAACCCAGGCCTTTAGATTGCCCGTCTGGTGTTCTCACCCACTAAGCTAAGGGTTAAAGCACCAGATCGGTAATCTGCAGGCCTGGGTTCGAATCCCAGCAGAGTTAGAGTGATTTTTTTTCACCGCTAAAGACTCTAACCATTTTCGTTTGAAATATTTTTCTTATTTTTCAAGTTATTTTTTGTTAAAAAACAAAAATTTGTTTAAGAAACGGTTTTTTATTATTTAGGACAAAATATTTTTCTGATTGTATTCGCGCTGCGGTTCTCTGGTCACGGCTCAAAACGGGAACACGAGAGCAGGAACCGGCGCGAACTTTCTTTCAATTGCGCAATGTATTAGCCGTGGGAGGTTCGAAGAATGATTAATCCAATTTTTGATTCGACGTTCGAAGGCGATCGATCCCTCGCGGCTCCCCTGTGGTGCAATAAGTTCGCGGATAAGTCACGCAAAAAGTTCCTCGGCACCTGATCATGCACTTTATTTCAACCTGTTTGCGAACCTCAATTTTATTTTATAATATTATTAATAAATTTAATAAAAAAAATTTAATTTAATTATTAAATTAATTAAATTTAATTAAATAAATATATTAAATTTTCAACCAAAAGAAACATCAATTTTTTTTTAAATTAGTTGAATTTTCAATCGAAATGAAGAATTTTAATTAAAAAAAAAAGTTTTTAACTAAATTGTTGAATTTTCTACAATGTAGAATCATTTTTAACCAAAAGAGATGAATTCTCGAGGCGAAATTTAATAGTTGATGTTTAAAATAAAATAGATTTTAAATTTAAATCAGAGCAGTTCATGTCAACAAAAATGACGAACTTTTCAACAAAATAGTTGAATCCTCAACCAGAAAAAGGAAAATTCAAAAAAAAAGTTGAGTTTTCAACCAAAAAGGATACTTTTTAATATTTTTTTATTTTTTTATAGTTGAATTTTCAACTAAAAACATGAATTTTTTTCCTAGAAGATTAATTTTCCACCGAAAAAATACGAATATTTTAAAAATACAGGATTTTTCAACCAAACGGTGGAATTTACAACTAAAAAAGATCAAATTTTCAACAAAAAATTTAACAGTTACATTTTCAGATTAAAAAATTAATTTTGTACAAAAAAACGAATTTTCAACAAAAAAGTTACATTTCCAACTTAAATTTTAGACTATTTTATTATATTTTTTTCGGAACGAAATTTTGATGTTTTCGATGTATTTTTTTGATTTACGGAAAAATAATTTTTAATACGATTTATTTTTTAGATTCATTTATTTGTTTTTTCGAACAAAAAAGATAAATTCTTGACGAAAAGTGTAATATTCGATATTTCGATCCAAACAAATTTTTTTTTTTAAATCAATAACATTTGATTTAAACATTTGTATTTTTAATCAAAAATGATGAAATAGTTTCCAAAAAAGACAAATTTTCTAAAAAAAAGGTTCAATTTTTTAACTCGAAAATATGAATTTTTTATAAAAAAGTTAATTTTGAGCCAAAAATGATGAATTTTTCAACAAAATCGTTGAATCCTCTACCAGAAAAACGAAAATTCAACAAAACAGTTGAGTTTTCAACCAAAAAGGATACTTCTTAATTAAAAAAAAAAAAATTTCTAGTTGAATTTTCAACTAAAAACATGAATTTTTATCCTAGAAGATTAATTTTCTACCCAAAAAATATAAATATTTAAAAAAATACAGGATTTTTCAACCAAACGGTGGAATTTACAACTAAAAAAGATAAATTTTCAACAAAAAATATAACAGTTACATTTTTAGATTAAAAAATTAATTTTTCACAAAGAAAACGAATTTTCAACAAAACAGTTAAATTTTCAACTCAAATTTTAGACTATTTTATTATATTTTTTTTCGGAACGAAATTTTGGAACAAAATTTTTTCGGAACGAAAATCTTCAACTAGTAAAATGCATTTTTTTAAGTAGTTGAATTTTCAAATAAGATGAATATTTTTTTACGGAAAAAGAAAAAATTAAAAAAAAAATATATCAATTTTCGCACAAATAGTAACATTTTTATCTAAAAACTATCAATTTTCAACAAAAAATATAACAGTTACATTTTTAGATTAACAAATTAATTTTGTATAAAAAAACGAATTTTCAACAAAACATTTGAATTTTCAACTTAAATTTCAGACTATTTTATTATATTTTCTTTTTCGGAACGAAATTAGGATGTTTTCAATTTTTTTAAATAACTGCATCATTAGTTGCGCGCTACGCGATGCAGTTTTTTGATTTACGGAAAACTAATTTTTAATACGATTCATTTTTTAGATTTATTTATTTTATTTTATTTTTATTTTATTTATTGTCTTTTCGAACAAAAAAGATAAATTCTGGACGAAAAGTGTAATATTTGATATTTCAATCCAACAAATTTTTTATTTAAAATCAAAAACATTTGAATTCATCTAAAAAAGATAAATTTTCAACAAAATAGTTGAATCCTCTACCAAAAAAGAAGTCGTATTTTTAATAAAAAATGATCAAATAATTAAAAAAAATAAATAAATTTTCTAAAAAAAAAGGTTCAATTTTTGAATTCAAAAATATGAATTTTCAATAAAAAAGTTAATTTTGAGCCAAATAGTTGAATTTTCAACGAAAATAATAGAATTTTCCAACCAAAAATTCGAATTTTCAACAAAACAGTTGAGTTTTTGAGCCAAAAAGTCGAATTTTTTACAAAAAAGTTCCATTTTCAACAAAAAAGTGTTAATTTTCAATCAAATTGTTAACTTTTAAACTAGAAACGATCAATTTTGAAACAAAACCTTAATGGTTGAACTTATGGTTCAAAAAATTAATTTTCAACCAAATAAGAGATGAATCTTCAACTAGTAAAATGAATTTTTTTTAAAGTAGTTGAATTTTCAAACAAGATGAATATTTTTTTATGGAAAAAGAAAAAAATTTACAACAAAATAGATCAATTTTCGCACAAATAGTAAAATTTTCATCTAAAAACTATCAATTTTCAACGAAAAATGGAATAATTAAATTTCCAGTTTATTTATTTATTTTCAACCAACTTAAAATTAATTTTCAACCAAAGAGATAGATCTTCGACTGATAAGATTAATTTTTAACAAAGTAGTTGAACTTTCAAGCAAGTAGTTGAATTTTCAATCAAGAGGATTAATTTTCTATAAAAAAATCCAAATTTTCAAGAAAATACATGAATTGTCGATTAAAAAAGATAAATTGCCAATAAAAAATGAAATAGTTAAATTTTGAATTAAAAAAATTATTGTTATTTTCAACAAAAAACAAAACGAGTTTTCAACAAAATAGTTTTCAACAAAATAGTTTTAAAAAATTCCCAAAATACTTTAATTTTCATTAAAAAATGCATTTTCAAGCAAGAAGATTAATTCTTCTATAGTTACATTTTCAAATAGAAAGTTAATTTTTTATATAAGAAACAAATTTTCAACCAAAGAGATGAATTTTCAACTAAAATGATGGATTTCTAATAACAGCAGAAAATGATTTTTTTAGAAATTATTTGAACATGCAAGCAAGTAGTTGAAGTTTCAAACAAGATGAATAATTTTCTACAAATAAAAAATACAAATTGCCCAAAAAATAGATTATTTAAAAAAAAAAAAATAATTGAATAGATAAATTTTAAATTGAAAAAAAAATATTTTTCACCAAATTAAGACGAATTTTCAACCAACGAGATGAATCTTCAACTAATAAAATGAATTTTTAACAAACTAGATAAATCTTCAACAAAATAGTCGAATTTTCATCTAAAAACTATCAATTTTCAATCAAAAATGGAATAGTTAAATTTTCAATTGAACAAAATTTATTTTCAACCAAGTCAAAACAAATTTGTAACCAATCAGATTGATCTTCAACTAATAAAATAAATTTTTAACAAAGTAGAAAAATTTTCAAACAAACAATCGAATTTTCATCTAAAAACGATAAATTTTCAATTAAAGAGATAAATCTTCAACTATTAAAATTAATTTTTAACAAAGTATTTGAATTTTCAACAAAGTAACTGAATTTTTTTCTAAAGATTAATAATTTTCTACAAAAAATGATGAATTTGCAACAAAAGAGACCAATTTTCAATCAAATGGTCGAATTTTCATTTAAAACCGATCAATTTTCAGCCAAAAATGGAATAGTTAAGTTTTCAGTGAAAAAAAAAAATTATTTTCAACCAAATAAAAAGAATTTTCAACCAAAAGGGTGGATTTTTAACTAATAAAAATAATTTTTAAGGAAGAAGATAAATCAATTTTCAATCAAATAGTCGAATTTTCATCTAAAAATAATTAATTTTCCTTCAAAGAGATGAATCTTCAACTAATAAAATTAATTTTTAACAAAGTAGTTAATTTTTTTTTAAAGATTAATAATTTTCTATGAAAAAAGACAAGTTTACAACAAAATAGATCAATTTTCAACCAAATAGTCGAACTTTCAACTAAAAACGATCAAATTTCAACCAAAAATAGAATAGTTAAATTTTCAGTCAAACAAAATTTATTTTCAACCAAATTAAAACAAATTTTAAACAAAAAAGATGGATCTTCAATTAATAAAATGAATTTTTAACAATGTAGTTGAATTTTCAAATGAGATGGATATTTTTTCACAAAAAAAAGACAACAAAATAAATAAATTTTTAAACAAAGTAGTCGAATTTTTATCTAAAAATGATTAATTTCCAGCCAAAAATGGAATAGTTAAATTTTCAGTTAAACAAAATTTATTTTTTATTTCAATTTATTTATTTTATTTATTTTCAATAAAGTTAAGACGAATTTTCAATCAACTAGATGGATCTTCAATTGAAAAAATGAATTTTCACAAAGTAGTTGAATTTTCATATAAGATAAATAATTTTGTACGAAAAAAAGACAAATTGACAACAAAATAAATTTTTAACCAAATAGTCCAATTTTTATCTTAAAATTATAACCAAAAATGGAATAGTTAAATTTTCACTTGACCCAAATTTATTTTTTTATTTCAATTCATTTATTTAATTTATTTCCAACTAAATTAAGACGAATTTTGAACCAACCAGGCGGATCTTTAATTAATAAAATTAATTTTCAAGAAAGTAGTTGAATTTTCAAATAAGATGAATATAATTTTTTACGAAAAAAGGCAAATTGACAACAAAATAAATTTTCAACCAAATAGTCGAATTTTTATCTAAAAATGATAAATTTCCCACCAAAAATGGAATAGTTGAATTATGAGTTGAACAAAATTTTTTTTTATTTTAATTTATTTATTTAATTTCTTTTCAACTAAATTAAGACGAATTTTCAACCAAAACTCGGATCTTCAATTAATAAAAAAATTTTTTAACAAAAAGTAGTTGAATTTTCAAATGAGATGAATAATTTTTTATTAAAAAAAGAAAAATTGACAACAAAATAAATAAATTTTTAACCAAATAGTCGAATTTTTTTCTAAAAATGATAAATTTCCATCCAAAAATGGAATAATTGAATTTTCAGTTAAACAAACTTTATTTTTTATTTTTATTTATTTATTTAATTTATTTTAAATCAAATTAAGACGAATTTTCAACCAACGAGATGGATCCTCAATTAATAAAATGAATTTTCAACCAAGTAGTTGAATTTTCAAATGAGATGAATAATTTTTTACTAAAAAAAAGACAAATTGACAACAAAATAAAAAAATTTTTAACCAAATAGTCCAATTTTTCTCTAAAAATGATAACCAAAAATGGAATAGTGAAATTTTCACTTGAACAAAATTTATTTTTTTATTTCAATTTATTTATTTAATTTATTTTCAACTAAATTAAGGCGAATTTTCAACCAAAAAGACGGATCTTTGATTAATAAAATTAATTTTCAAGAAAGTAGTTGAATTTTCAAATAAGATGAATAATTTTTTACGAAAAAAAAGACAAATTGACAAGAAAATAAATTTTCAATCAAATAGTCGAATTTTTATCTGAAAATGATAAATTTCCGACCAAAAATGGAATAATTGAATTTTCAGTTTAAAAAATATATTTTTTATTTTTATTTATATAATTTATTTTAAATAAAATTAAGACGAATTTTCAACCAACGAGATGGATCTTCATTTAATAAAATGAATTTTTAACAAAGTAGTTGATTTTTCAAATAAAATAAATAATTTTGTACGAAAAAAAAGACAAATTGACAACAAAATAAATTTTTAACCAAATAGTCCAATTTTTATCTTAAAATTATAACAAAAAATGGAATAGTTATATTTAAAATTTTTAAATAATATTAATTTGTAAGAAAGTAGTTGAATTTTCAAATAAGATGAATATAATTTTTTACGAAAAAAAGACAAATTGACAACAAAATAAATCAATTTTGAACCAAATAGTCGAATTTTTATCTAAAAAGGATAAATTTCCAACCACAAATTAAATTTCAGTTAAACAAAATTTATGTTTTAAGTTTTAAAAACAAGACGGATCTTTAATTAATAAAATGAATTTTTAAGAAAGTAGTTGAATTTTCAAATAAGATGAATAATTTTGTACGAAAAAAATACAAATTGACAACAAAATAAATTTTCAACCAAATAGTCGAATTTTCATCTAAAAATGATAAATTTCCAAACAAAAATGGAATAGTTGAATTTTCAGTTGAAAATAATTTATTATTTAATTTAAATTTATTTATTAAATTTATTTTCAACCAAATTGAGACGAATTTTCAACCACCGAGATGTATCTTCAACTAATAAAATTAATTTTTAAAAAGTCGAATTCATAACCAAAAGAGATAAATTCTGAATCAAAAATAAAATAGTAGACTTTTCAATTTAAAAAAATTAACTTTCAACAAAAAATAGTCGGATTTTCTCATTCGGTTCTATTGTTTCACTTCGCAAGCGAAAAGTGAGGAGTTCTTTAGAAAAGGGGAAAAGAGTGAAATAGGGGAAAAGAATAAAATAGGGGAAAGAGTGTGAAGGTCTCTATTTTGAATTTATATGCTTCACTAGTAAAAATCACGAATTTTCATTTTTACAAGCATTTCAAAAAATTGTTATTCACATTTATATTTTCTATTTTTAGTTTTTTAACGCCCCCTACCCATGAAATTTTACCCAATTTTTTTTCAAATTTCTCAAACTTTTCTCAATATTAAAATTCCCCCAAAAAATGATAAAAATGAATGAAAAATATGTTTTAGTGAAAACCTGATGAACACCCAGTATATATATTTACGATCGCGAGTAGTCGCCATCTTCAAGCCTTTTCTACCCAGTCGAGGTTCACGATCTCTCCTCTGTCTCACTCTACTCTTCCTTCTCTCCTTTTTTCTCTCTCACAATCCTGGCCCTTTTCGTCTTGCCCTCTCTCCCTTTCTCTTCCTTCATTCTTCCACCTTGAGCCTTAAGGTTTAGCATCTACCCTTTTTTTTTTTTTTTTTTTTTTTTTCGAATGGAGATAGAAAAAAAATTTGCAAGAATGAAGAATTTATGAATTTACACGGAGAAAACCTGGTGGAAAAAATTTTACAAAAAAGTACAGAAAACTAAAACTATTTTCAGAGGAATCTACAAATAAATACAATCAATTAGAAGCATTAAGGGAAGAATAATTTTCAATACAAAATAAAAATTCGAATATCTATTCATTTTTTTGAGTCTATTTGTCTATTTGCTTTAACGTTATATAAATATAATTTTCCTAGGTTTCACAAGAAAATTAAAAAAGATTTGTTAAGTTGAATGTTATGTAAAAAAAAAGAAAAATTCAAAAAGACTTCATTTTTGAAAATTAGTTTTAAGAGAATATTTAACGAGATTGCATCAAAAAATTTCTAAAATTGTCGAAAAAGAATCTGGAAGATTTTAGGGTAATGTTTTTAATTTTCCAGGAAAAAATTCAAAAAGTATCTTAAAAGCTTTCAAAGCCCTTAAAAAGCTTCAAAACTTTATTTAAAAATTTTCAAAAATCTACATTTCGTTTAAAATTTGTTTAAATCTTTTCAAGTTTTAAATACTAAAAAATATTTTAAATTAAAAAATATTCTCTTTTGTCACTAATGCTTTGAACTTCAAAGCATTAGTTATGAAAAGAATATATTTTAAATTAAAAAATATTTTATCACTAATGCTTTGAACTTCAAAGCATTAGTGATAAAAGAGAATATTTTTTAATTTAAATAAAGAATTTTTTTTTTATTCTAGATGATTTCAAAAAATTTTAGGGATAATTCAGGTAAATTTAAAAAATATTTAGGACTTTTTGACGTTTGAAAAAAATTAAAAAATATTTTCTAAATTTCCGGAAATCTTTCAAAGTTTGAAATATTGTTAATCTCTTCAAACTTCTAAAATTTATAAATATCTTTTGAACTAACTAGAATTACTTCTAAGATTGTCTTAAAATCTTTCGTATTCGCTTTTGAAAATTCTCTTGATATTTTATAATCTTTTAAATATTCGCTTGAAATTAATTTAAAAAAATTAATAATCAATTTAAAAATTCCCAGGAATCTTGAAAAAAAATTATTATCTTAAAATATTTAAATTTCTAAATATATTTAAAAATAATGTGAATTTTCCTTAATGTTAAAAAAGCTGCAAAATTTGTAAAATTACGTTAAAATCTTTCAGATTCTTTTTTCTTAATTTTGGAAATCGTTTGGATTTTTTTAAAAATCTTTTTGAATATTCTCTTAAAATAAATGTTGTATAATAAAAAATAATTTTAAATAATATTTAAACAAAATTTTATCTTATAATATTTTTGTTCGAAATCTTTAAAAATCTACATTTTATTTTAAATTGGTTGAAATTTTTTGAGGTTTAAAATTATTCTTGTATCTTTTCAAAACTTCTAAACATTTCTTAAACTAATTCGAATTTTTTCGAAAATTCTGTAATTTTGGAAAATTGAAATATTTTGTTTTAAAATATTTTTAAATATTTTCTTAAAATTAGTTTTTCAAAATAAAAAATGAACTTAAATTTTCCCTGGAATTTTGAGAAAAAATAATATCATCTTAAAAGTTTTCAGAACCCTTAAAAGCTTCAAAATTTTATTTCAAAATTTTCAAAATCTACATTTTGTTTAAAATTTGCTGAAATCGTTTCAAATTTTAAATTATTTTTAAATCTTTTCAAAATTTTCAAAACTCTGAAATACATTTTCAAATAATTTAATAAGGTTTCCCTGAAATTTCAAAAAATCCTACAAAAATTGAAAAACTTGCCTTAAAATCTTCCAGATTTTTTTTTTGAGAATTTTCAAAATCTTTGGGAATTTATTTTTGAAATTTTCTTAAATATTATCTTAAAATGAATTTTGTATCATAAAAAATCATTAAAGATTTTCCCAGAAATCTGAGTAAAGTTTTTAGACACTATTTTTGTATCTTATAAAATTTTCTAAATATTTCTTAAACTTATTCGAATTTTTTCTAAAATTTTGTAATTTTGGAAAATTGAAATATTTTGCTTCATAATCTTTTAAAATATTTTCTTGAAATTAATTTTTCCAAATAAAAAGTCAATTTAATTTTTCCCTGAAATCTTAAGAAAAAAATGATATTATTTTAAAAGGCTTCAAAATTTTATTTCACAATCTTCAAAAATCTACACTTTAAAAAAAAATGTTTAATCTTTTCAAATTTTAAATTATTTTTAAATCTTTTCAAAATTTTCAAAACTCTGAAATATCTTTTAAAATTATTTAATAAAGTTTCCCTAAAATTTGAAAAAATCCTACAAAAATTGAAAAACTTGCCTTAAAATCTTCGAGATTCTTTTTTGAGAATTTTGGTAATCTTTTGGAATTTGTTTTTGAAATTTTCTTAAATATTCTCTTAAAATAAATGTTGTATAATAAAAAATCATTTTAAATTTTCCCAGAAATCTGAGAAAATTTTTTATTCTCTTGAAACCTTTCAAAATTTTTAGAAAACTTATAGAATTTTTGTTCGAAATCCTCAAAAATCTAGACTTTATTTTAAATTCGTTGAAATCTTTTTAAGTGAAAAACTATTCTTGTATCTTTTCAATATTTCTGAATATTTTTTTAACTTATTAGATTTTTTTTTTCAATTTTGTAAGTTTGGAAAATTGAAATATTTTGCTTTAAAATATTTTCTTAAAATTAATTCTTCAAAATAAAAAATCAATTTAAATTTTCCCTGGAATCTTAAGAAAAAATAATATCATCTTAAAAGTTTTCAAAACCCTTAAAAAGCTTCAAAATTTTATTGATTAATTTTCAAAAATCTACAATTTGTTTAAAATTTGTTGAAATATTTTCAAATTTTAAATTATTTTTGAATCTTTCCAAAATTTCTAAAACTCTGAAATAATTTTTCAATAAATTAAAAGTTTCCTATTTTAAAAATATTGCAAAAAATTAAAAAAAAACTTGTCTTAAAATCTTCCAGATTCTTTTTCGACATATTTTGAAATCTTCAAATCTTAAAAATAATTATTTAAAATAAAACCTAAATTATTTACAATTTTCCCAGAAATCGCATTGTTGGTACCGGTAATTCTAAATCACCTGTACTGACGAGGTATTCGTAAATTAAGATATTCTAAATTTTTGTTTCCTACTTTTATTTTTCTCATCTCTTTTAAATAGTGAAAAAGTTCACAAATTATAGTGTGGCAGGAAAATGATAAGAACATAATTATTTCCCAATATTAAAAAATATTTTAAATTAAAAAATATTCTCTTTTATCACTAATGCTTTGAACTTTAAAGCATTAGTGATAAAAAGAATATACTTTAAATTAAAAAATATTCTCTTTTATCACTAATGCTTTGAACTTCAAAGCATTAGTGATAAAAAATAATATTTTTTAATTTAATGCTTCAAAGTTTGAAGCATTCAGAAATGAATTGAAACCAGAAATGTTGTCTTTATAATGAATTTTTTATTATTATTTTGTATTATTTAATGCTTTACTTATTTTTTATGGGTTGAGATTTATTTATTGATTTATACAGTTAGTGCTTTAATTAATGTGCAACTAGCGCGCCGCGCCGTCCCTGATCCAATTCTTCAGTTCTCTCTTTCTTTTTCTGCCCCTCGCAAAAACTATCTCGCGCAATTCTACCTGCCACCATCTAACAATTACTGTATAACCAAAGTAAGATCTTTATAAAGAAGAGCATTAAAGACGAACTGCAATAAGGAACTGTGCTCTGAATCGTGACAATAAAACTTTGATTTGAAATTGGAATCACTTACTTTTTATTTTTTTTCCTTTTCTTAAGGATGCCTGAAGCCTCAGTTTTCAATATGGCTTGTCAGCTGATATGCCGTAGAAAGCAATGTATTGTCATTTTGATCATTGAGGGTTTTTAAAGTAGTTTTGAATAAAATAATATTCCGGTAACACAATAAATTTGTTTAAGCAGTTTCTATTCAGTTTACGAAAATTTGGTTGCGATTACTAAAAAAAGTGGTTGGTGTAACAAAATAATTTTTTTCGCTCAAACAAAAATTTTTGTTAATTACCTTTTGTAATTTTTACCCAAAAAGTTTTGCTCGTACCAAACACGCGAATGCACATGCGCAGACGCCCGGAGTCTCAGTTATCTAATATGACTGATATTAGCTGATATGCCGTAGAAAGCAATGTATTGTCATTTTCATCAGTGAGGTTTTTAACATTATTTTTGAATAAAATAAAGTTCCGGTAACACAATAAATTTGTTTAAGCAGTTTTTATTTCTTTTAAAAAAAGTTTGCTGTGATTACTAAAGAAGTAGTTCATGTAACGAAACAGTTTTTTTGACTCGAAACAAATTTTTTGTCAAGTACCTTTTGTTATTTTTACCAAAAAATGTTGCTCGTAACAAACACGCGACCGCGCATACGCAGGCACCCGAAGCCTCAGTTATCTAATATGGCTGATATCAGCTGATATGCCGTAGAAAGAAATGTATTGTCATTTTGATCATTAAGGGTTTTTAAAGTAGTTTTGAAAAAAATTAAGTTCCGGTAACACAATAAATTTGTTTAAACAGTTTCTATTAGTTTCACAAAAATTTGGTTACGATTACTAAAAAAG